>PVIU01017822.1:0-40730 GCA_004026605.1 Ondatra zibethicus
CAGTGGCCGTGCACCACTAAGCGGCCACCGGATGCCCAGCCCCAGAGGTGTGCTGTAGATTCTGGACTCCTGATAGTAACAGTGGCCGTGCACCCCTAAGCCACCGGATGCCCAGCCCCAGAGGTGTGCTGTAGACTCTGGACTCCTGATAGTAACAGTGGCCGTGCACCCCTAAGCCACCGGATGCCCAGCCCCAGAGGTGTGCTGTAGACTCTGGACTCCTGATAGTAACAGTGGCCGTGCACCCCTAAGCCATCGGATGCCCAGCCCCAGAGGTGTGCTGTAGACTCTGGACTCCTGATAGTAACAGTGGCCGTGCACCACTAAGCGGGCCACCGGATGCCCCTTCCCTGACTGACCCCTTTCTGCCCCTACCACTCCGAAACCCTCAGCGAACTCCTTTCCATCTGCATTAATCTCAAATGCCTTAGTCCTGCAGTCCAGGCTTGTGTGCTCTGAGGTTTGTTTGTTGATGTTTTGTTTTCTGAGATGGGGGTGTGTCTCTGTGAGGTCTGAGCTCATAGCCTTGGAAGCCTTTCATCCCTGTGCTAGGGTACTTGGTGCATAATTGGCAATTCCAGTGCTTGTTGAAGGAAAATTACCTGAATAAATGGTCACTTTCCCAGCTTCACTGCTCTCCCTCCTCTCCCTCTATTCCATCCATAGTTATGTTCACTTCTTGATTTGTTTTCAAACATGCTCTCCTTCTTTGGGGGGTGGGGGTTTCTCTGTAGCCCTGGCTGTCCTAGAGCTCATTTTGTAGACCAGGCTGGCCTTGAACTCAGAGAACCATCTGGCTCTGCCTCTGGGTGCTAGGATTAAAGACATGCGCCACCACTGCCTGGTTCGTACTTTCCTTCTCGCTCCAAAAAGGCCTCCCTGGTGGCTCCAGCCATCTGTGCACATCTCCTCTCTAGCCTTTCCTTGACACCAGCACACACTGGCTGCCTAACATAGGAACTGTGGTCCCAAAGCAGGACTCAGCCTCCTCTCTTCATCCGCCGTCAGCCTCAAGTTGTGCAGGGCTAAGTGATGCCCATAAGCATGAGGTGCCTGGAGGGCCATGGCTCTCTGCCAGGTGGAGAGGAAATGTGTACAAGAAAGGCCCAGAGCAGCAAGGCCTGGTAGCCCTGGGGCAGGACACAGCTCTCTCCCGTATTCTCCTGCAGAGAAGCAGCGGGAGCTGGCCCGGAAGGGCTCCCTGAAGAATGGCAGCATGGGCAGCCCTGTCAACCAGCAGCCCAAGAAGAACAATGTCATGGCCCGGACGAGGTTGGCATCCTTCTGCCCACTGAGACCCTGCCAGCCAACACCTGGTCTCCAGTCTTTCCCTCCTCCGGGGAATCCAGGGGGAGGGGGAGGAAAATAAGGGGACAGGACCCCATCAAATCCTCTGCCATGTTTGTGCGCTCCAGCTGGCACTCCAACTCCCCAATTCTTTACCCAGGCTGGTCGTCCCTAATAAAGGCTACTCCTCGCTTGACCAGAGCCCTGATGAGAAGCCACTAGTAGCTCTTGACACAGACAGGTGTGTATGGGGTTTGGGGGCAGCTGGGCAAGCCCATGATCCTATGTGAACACAGATGGGGTTGTACAGGCCACACCTGCCATCTTGCCAGAAGTGGGTGGTCTTCAGCCAGGAACTCTCCATGGGTGAAATTTCCCAAGGGGGTGGGTTTTTGGGGTTTTTTTGTTTTTGGTTTTTTTTTGGTTTTTGGTTTTTGGGGGTTTTTTTTGCCATGGGCATAGAGAGGATAGAGTTAGAAGAACCCTATTCCAGGGGAGCAGAAAATCCAAACAGGATGATTTTAATCTAGGGAGAGAAAAGTTAAAACAAAACAAAAACAGAGGATGAGGAGGAAAGAAAGAGATTGGTAGCAGTTCTATCCAGAAGGATTTAAGAAACCACTTTATTTAAAGGTCATACTGGGAAACCTGTCTTTGCAAACATATATTTGCATAATAAGCATGGGTTATTTAAATCATACTGTTGGGGGATGGCGGGTATGGCAAAGATGCCTAGAATTTTCTATTTAATTTTCCTGAATCACTTCCTCTCCTTTTTTCCCCACGGCCAGCGATGATGACTTCGACATGTCCAGATACTCTTCCTCTGGCTACTCCTCTGCGGAGGTGAGGCTCCACCCCTTGCCTCCACAGACAACGGGAGCCGGGCAGCAAGGCTGGGGCTCTCTGGGGGCAGAAGGCAGGCAGGTGGGGCCGAGCCATGTGGGGGCGGGGCTCCGCGTGAGGCGGGGCCTGGACTCCTGGAGCTTGGGAAGAAATCACTACCCAGAACTGCAATGAGCCTGGGGTTATTAAAACGGGGCTGTAAAATAGAACAGGTGTGAAATGCAGGCAACAACTTGCAGGAGTGGACCTGAAATCGGTCCCGAACAAGGCCAGAGTAGACGTGAGAAGTTGACCTTCTGGTGCGGGGGGGGGGGGGCGGGGGGGAGCGGCTGCCTGTTGAGGGCCCGGACCTTAGGAAGACTTGCCTGGAGGAAATGAGACGCAAGTCACGCCGGAGTTTGAAATAAATCTGGGATGAGAAGGGGCTGTCACGGTGGCCTCGGGGTGGCAGGGGCGGCCCCAGCCCAGGGTTTTGCCCTTCCAACTGACTCGAACCTTTTCTACAGCAGATCAATCAAGATCTGAACATCCAGCTGCTGAAGGATGGCTACCGGTTAGACGAGATCCCCGACGACGAGGACCTAGATCTTATCCCCCCCAAGTCCGTGAACCCCACCTGCATGTGTTGCCAGGCCACTTCCTCCACCGCCTGCCACATTCAGTAGCGGGCGGGGTCGCCGCGGCGCACGGGGCGGGGCCGAGTCGGGCCAGGTGGGACGCAACAGGGGCCGAACCCCACCTAGCTGGCCCACCGGTCCCCCTTACAGCCCCGAGCTCCTTACAGCCGCCAACCTCGTAACAGTCATTGCTTCCTCCTATGGTAGGACGTGTACCTCTGTGTGTTCATGGAGCCGGAGAAACCAAAACCGGGTCTGTCTCCAGCCCCGGGGCTGAGGAGGGGGGACACTGTTTATTCAGTTACTTGGGGGAGACCACACCCAAGCACCCTGCCACCTCTCCCCAGAGCTGCAGTCAGGGGGCAGCACTAAAGGCCAGGAGGCCAACTGTAAGCAGTCGGGTGAAGGGATCACAAGGTCAGGGGTTTGGCCCCATGCCAGCGAAGCCATGAAATTCCCAACCCCAGCCTGGAAAGGAAGGGAAGGGGTTGGAGAAGAAAAGGCCCCAAGCAATGGGGACAATTCTCAACACCTCAGAGCGCCTCTCCCCAAACCCGGTGCCAGACCATATACCTATTTGTGTTTCCCCCTCATCTCCAGATGGGAAGCCAGGCAAAGCTGTCCAAAGGGATACTTCCATTAGATCACTGCCTTCTCCCTTCCCTCCGTCACATTTCCCTGCTTCCTACTGTCTGAGGACTGGGCGGGTAAGGTGGGCTTTAGAGAGAAGCCAGGTTTGGGGATGGTATGACCTGTTCTCAAGCGCCGCTAACCAATGCATCTGTCTCTCTGCCCATCTCTCCTCCCCCTCCCCAGTCCTCTGGTTATTGGTTCCAAGCTAGAAGCAGGAGGTAAGACTGGCCTCCAGTGCCCTGTTCCCATTTCACGTTAGGCCAAGGTCCAGGAGGCTGTCTTCCAGAAAGGTTCTTCAAGAGCGAGCTTACAAGAATACAATGCACCAAGTGGCTGTGTGTGTGTGTGTGTGTGTGTGTGTGTGTGTGTGTGTGTGTGTGTGTGTGTGTGTGTTGGTTGAACCTGTCTGTCCAGGTCAACCTGGCGGGTGTCTGTGGTGGGGAAATGGCTATGGTCTGTTTTACTGTGTGAAAGGCTGCTCTGCTCGGGAGTACTGTGGGCTGAGGGCATAGCCTGGCAGTCAGAAGCCTGGGTTCTGGTCCCAGCTCTGGCACTCTCCCTGAACTCTTAAGCAATTCCCAGGCTTCTCTAGGGCTTCAGTTCTCTCAACTGAAAAATAAAAATAGCTGACATTAGAGAAAGAATCTTTTCATATCTGAAGGAATTTCTGCAGAGAGCCATGATATCTGTCTTTGAGTGCACCTAGGAAGTTCCCTGAGGTGTGTGCCTGTGTAGACATGGGAGCACATGTGAATTTGTTCGGAAGAGTGTGTGTGTGTGTGTGTGTGTGTGTGTGTGTGTGTGTGTGTGTGTGTGTAGCTATACAAGGTGTCGTGCATACTGTTTCTTCTGCTGCTTCTGCTGATCTGGGGAAGGAAAGCTGAGGATGTAGCTCAGTGAGAAGGAGATGGTGGCTCTTCGCTGGCTGGGTGGTATAGACCTGCCTTCATGTGAAGACAACTGGAAACACAGACAGCCTCAGACTGCTAGGTCTATGTCCCACCAGCCTCCTCTCACCTAGCCAAAGCGGCCAAAGTGTAGCTTCTCCAGGCCTCCTGCTGACACCCCATACCGCTGGCGTTTCCGCTGTCATGGCTACTCCGCACACACCATGCTCTGGGTGCCAGTCCTGGGAGGTGGGAGCTAGAGTGGGCGTGGTGAGAGGGAGGAGTGGGGCTGTTGGCTCAGGAAGGAGAGCACCTCTCCTAGCCATGCAGGGGCTGCCACTCCCCACACCTCCAGCCCAGCTTACCTCCCCTAGTGCAGAGATCCTAATTAGATAATGAGAAAATGCCAAAGGAGGCAAGTCAGAGAAAGTATCTGCCAGGGCCACCAAGAGGCCCACAGTGGCCCTCTCCCACCCTGGTTAGCATTCCCACCACCCATCCTCTGGGCCCCAGAACTAGAACTCCTACTACCCCCACCCCACTGGGCTCTTTGGCTCACCTTCTAGAACATGGGTACCTCCTTTTTTTAGACTGCTGCCTCTGCTGCTGACTAACTGTGGGATTCTGGCCCATTTGATGTCTGTGGCTCTGAGAGCCGGGAAAGCGCCCTCCCTACGGGACAGACTTGTTCATTAACAGGCAAGGGCTTTAGACCGAGGTGGTACATACACAGCGGGTAGGGATAGGAAGCTGGCAGCCAGCAGCTTCTGTGTCCAAGGAGAGTCCAAGGTTCCCTCCCTCCTGTCTGGAAGTTGAAGGGGAAGAGCCAGGGCCTTAGCTTGCCCCTGCTCCCCCCACCCCTTGTAGATACTGCCTTAACACTCCCCCACCCTCGGCTGTGGCTGCCACCCAGCCAGGTTTCTCCGAGCTCACTAATTTATTTCCAAGAAGGTGTGTGGAAGACATGAGCCGTGTATAATATTTTTTTTAACATTTCCATCGCAGTATTGACCATCATCCTTGGTTGTGTATCGTGTAACACAAATAATGATATTAAAAGCATCAAACAAGCCAGACTGAGCTCCTTACCTGGGGTGTGTGGGCTGAGGAGGGGAGAAAACTGACCCCCAGATGCACGTTGTCCCTCTGCCTCTGCTTGTTCCTGGTGTGTGGCCCTAGTCAATCAAGCCCCTCCTAACCTCTACTGGTCTTCAGCAGTGAGTAGTGTGGCCTACAGGTTTTCTAGGGCCTTCTCAACTCTTGGGACATGAGGATGTTGAAGGGTTCAAGGCAGGAAGGGGCTGGCATAGGGGGAAAGTGAGCCTCTTGTTCAAGGATGGCCAAGGCAAGTGATATCACAATGGGCACTGCCCATCCTGAAAAGGAAGTTGGGTGGGGTAGAAGCAGGAAGGCTGAGGGGGAGGGACACTGAGAGGTCCCCCAAAAGGAGGGGGTCACAGCAGCTGGGGCACCTTCCAGGCTGGAGGTGTGGGCTATCTCGGGGAAGGGGTGGTCACTGATGTCCAGCAGGAGTCCTTGATAGGCAGAGCCCACTACAGCATCCCTGAGACTCCACCATGTTCCTCTTCTCCCGGAAGACCAAGACCCCTATCAGCACCTACAGTGACTCCTACAGGGCTCCTACCTCCATCAAGGAGGTCTATAAGGACCCACCTCTATGGGCCTGGGAAGCCAACAAGTTTGTGACCCCAGTAAGTACAGATTTCAGGTTGGGTGGTTATACAATCATGTGTCTGGATAACTGGCATGCCACTGTCCCTGTGTTTGTAGTTATTTTGGTTTTTTTTCATTTATGTATTTATTTATGAGACAAGGCCTCACTGTATAGCCTAAGCTGGCCTTAAACTTGCGACAATCCGCTGGGCAGTGGTGGCGCACGCCTTTAATCCCAGCACTTGGGAAGCGGAGGCAGGCAGATCTCTGTGAGTTCGAGTCCAGCCTGGTCTACAAGAGCTAGTTCCAGGACAGGTTCCAAAACTACAGAGAAACCCTGTCTCGAAAAACCAAAAAAAAGGAAAAAAAAACAAACAAAAAAAACTTGTAACAATGCTCCTACTTCAACCTCCCAAGTTGGCTGGGATCGCAGGCATGACCCATGCCTAGCCATTTTGTGATTGCTTTGCATTTATTAAGACAGAATCTAATAACACAGTCAGGCCTTAAACTTGTAGTGTAGGCTTGCCTTACTTTCCTCATCCTCCTTCCTCAGCCTCTCGAGTGCTGGGATTGTGGTGTGTGCATTACCATACCTGCCTTTATTTTTTTGTCATTGTTCATTTTGTGGTGCTGGAAATCAAATCCAGGTGTCAAGCATGCTAAGTGTTCTACTCCCTGAACTATAACTCTAGCTATTAAATTTTTCAATTTAATTTTTTAAGTACTTTTCGTTCGCATCATTTTTGTTTACATGAATGCTGGGGATTCAAACTCAGGCCCTTGTGCCTACACAGCAAGTGCTATTACTCATTGAGCCATTTCCCCAGCTTCTTAAAGTTTGATATGAGTGCTCAATAACTTACTTACTCAGACCGCCCCTAAACTCGCTCTTTCCCAAGCAATCCTCCTGCCTCAGCCCTACAGCAGTTGAGATTACAGACCTACTCCCAGCTTCCTTTTTTGTATTTTATTCATTTTCCAAGGTATATCCAGCAGTGTGGAAAATAGTAGAGGGTCCTGTTCTTTGGAACTACAGTGAGGCGGGGATAATGATAAACAAGAATAAAACCACAAAATTTCTAAGTTGTCCAAATTGCTGTTCAGCAAATAAACATCATAATGGAAATGGAGGAAGCCCACTCCCACGGGTCACAGAAGGCCTTTCTCTCAAGGTGACCTTCAGCTGGAACTGGAAAGAAAAGGGAAAAGCAGGTGAAGAGTTAAAAGAAAAGCTGAAAGTTCCAAGTGACCAGAAAGTGCAAATGCCCTGGGGCTACCCGTAAGACAGCCTGAAAGGTCCAAGAGACTGTCTTTAGGCATAGGCATCACAGTCCCTTCTGTGTCTGGGAGATAGGAGAGAAACAATGAATGTGGGGAATTAGAGCTTGTGGTAACAAAAGAAATTCATGAATAGAAATTTTAAAAGTATTTTTGTCCAAATGTGCTCTGAAAAAAGTAAGGAGGAGGGGAAGCTTGGAAAATGGCTAATTGAGCCAAACTGGGCTGCATACAGATTCCTGTATAAAGCCCTAAGTCTCACATAAAGTTAATTTTTAAATTTATTCTAGTTTGAACAATCATGAGTGATAAATATAGTGATAAAAAAGGCAGGATTGCCTGACAACAAATGCCAATACCAGCACCACGTGAGACGCATATGTTTAACTAGGGAAAGCAGAGGAACTAAATCTTGGAGCTCCAGACTGAAATTCAAGGTTCAGTGCTTCTGAACCTTTGCACACTCACACACACACACCCGTACCTGCAAACATACACACACACTTGCCAGCATACACACCTGCATACACACACTCACACCTGCATACACACACAACACACACCTACATGCACACACATACTCACACCTGCATGTACACACAACACACACCTGCATACACACACAACACACATCTGCATGCACACACACTCACACCTGCATACTCACACAACACACACCTACATGCATGCACACACCCTCACACCTGCATACACACACACACACACACACACACACACACACCACTGTATAACTTCTATGGGAGAAAATACCCTCACTGCAGGTCTTCAGGTATCCAAAGTGCCACCAAATCAACTTACGTTCACAATAAGATATAGGACAATTAAGGCTGGCAGTGCTGCTTGGTGGTAGAGCACTTGGCTAGCATGCTTGAAGCCCTAGATTGCACCCCCAACACTGCCAAAAAGATAAAGAAAGGTGTGCTGGTGGTGCACACCTTTGATCCCAGCACTCAGGAGGCAGAGGCAGGAGAATCTCTGTGAGTTTGAGGCCAGCCTGGTCTACAGAGTAAGTTCAACATTTGACAATAGGCCAACAATTTTTTTATAAGACTCAGACAAATCTCTAGAGAGATAAATCTAGAAAGATAAGACACAGACAAATAAAAACCACTTCTAACCAAGGATCTAGAAAAAAATAGATAAAAGGAATGGTCTGAGCCAGGCAGTGATGGGCACACCTTTAATCCCAGAACTTGGGAGACAGAGACAGGTGAATCTCTGTGAGTTCTAGGTCAACCTGGTCTATGAAGTGAGTTCCAGGACAGCCAGGGCTGTTACACAGAGAAACTCTGTCTCGAAAAACAAAACAAAAACAAAAAACAAAAAGAAAGAAAGGAAAGGAAGGAAGGAAGGAAGGAAGGAAGGAAGGAAGAAAGAAAGAAAGAAAGAAAGAAAGAAAGAAAGAAAGAAAGAAAGAAAGAAAGAAAGAAAGAAAGAAAGCAATGGCTTGAGCAGCTTTAGTAAAATTGAAGACAAGTGGAATGCTGGTGCTGGGCAAAGGGCTCCTCTGCAGTTTCAGCCACTTGGGAGGCTGAAGGTGAAGGAGGCAACATAGTGAGACTGTCGTTTTAATGGTCGGAAGTAAAGGTGAAGTTTAGAATCACCTTTTTCTTTAGCTTTAGTGAGCTATAAAATATAAAGCCTTATGTGTACAATAAACTTTTATTTGTATTCTGTTTACTTGGGGAAAAAAAAGCCTGCCAAATGGCTCTAGGAGGTAAAGGCCCCTGAGTGACCTGGGTTTAATCTCTGGGACCCACATGATAGAAGGAGAAGACAGACTCCTGTAAATTTTCTCACACACCACACACGCGTGCACATGCACACAAACACACACACCACAAAATAAAACACAGCAAAATCTTTCTTAGGCCGGACATCATGGCGCACACCTTTAATCCCAGCACTCGGGAGGCAAAGGCAGGAGGATCTCTGTGAGTTCAAGGCCAGCCTGGTCTACAGAGTGAGTTCCAGGACAGGCTCCAAAGCTACAGAGAAACCCTGTCTTGAAAAAAAACAAGAAAAAAAGAAAGGAGGGAGGGAGGGAGGGAGGGAGAAAGAGAGAGGGGGGGGAAGGAAGAAAGAAAGAAAGAATAAGTTGGGGCTGGGGAGATGGCTGCGTTGGTAAGGTGGTTGCTGTGCAGGCATGAGGATGTCGCTTCAGTTTCCAACACCCAGTGTAAAAAGCCAGGTGCAGTGACTCACGCCTGTAATCCCAGGGCTGGAGAAGTGGAGGCAGGAGGACCCCTGGGCCCTTTGGCTAGTCACTCAACCAGATCTCAGGCCCAGTGAGAGACCCTGTCTCAAAAGTAAGGCAGAGATTGATAAAGGAAGACATTGAACATTGCCTTGGCCTTCACACAAACATCCATATATTCACAGGTGCACACACACACACAATAAAGAATTTTCCAAGGGCTAGAGAGATGGCTCAGGGGTTAAGAGCACAGGCTGCTCTTGCAGGGGTCCTGAGTTCAATTCCCAGCAACCACATGGTCGCTCATAACCATCTATAAAGAGATTTGGTGCCCTCTTCTGGCCTGCACATGTATATGCAGGCAGAATAAGTAAATAAATCTTTTTAAAAAATACAAATAGATATTAATCACGTATATTAATTAAAAAGTTATAGAAAGTCATGCTGGGTGGTGGTGGCACATGCCTTTAATCCCAGCACTCGGGAGGCAGAGGCAGGAGGATCTCTGTGAGTTCAAGGCCAGCCTGGTCTACAACAGCTAGTTCCAGGACAAGCTCTAAAACTATAGTGAAACCCTGTCTCAAAAAAAAGTTATAGAAAGTCATAAATAGATGAGTAAACAAAAGAGCATATATCAAGAATAGACTCATACATATATGGAAACAATATTAAGTAAAAATGGTTGACAATAAAACTATGGAAAAGGATTCATCGAGCTTGGGGCGGCATGACAAATTCATGGGAGAAAAATAGACTGCTTGGTAAGAAAACTAGCTATTCATATGGATAGAAATAAAATTAATATCTAATACCACATCCAAAATAAAGTCCTGTCAGATTAAATATGGAAAGTAATACCATATAACTTTCAGAAGAAAATACAGAACATTATTTCCATTATCTGAGTGTATGGGTATATTTCTTTAGCCATAAAAAGCATTAACCATCAAACAGATTAATAATTCAGCTGGTTTAAATTAAGAACTTCTGTTCATCAAAGACACATTAAAGAAAAAAGCCACAAACTGAGAGATTTGCAACATGTAACTGATTAGTATATAGAATACATAAAGAAGTATAATCCTCTGGGCTAAAATTGAACACACATGCCTTCTGACCCCTGCCTGAAACTACAGTAAACAGATACTCGAGATCCAGATTCACAAGGATGGTAAGAAAACGCCAATGGCAGGAAAACCTGGCAAGCGGGAAGTATGACAGAGCAGTAACTGGCCTAGCATAGCACATCTGAGAAAACGGACGGAAAGCCAGGAGTGGGACGCCGACATCACTCAGCTTAAGGATATAGAATTTCGAAAGATTCAGGAATTGGACATTGGGTTTCTCTGGAACTGAAGGTGCAGTAGGACCAAGGCTAAAATAAGGATATTTGAAAGTCATTTAAGAAGCAGTTAAACCTACTAATCGTCTTTATTCCTTGCCGCGGGGTGACTGCCTGGCTCTGTCTCTAGAAAAGTCACAGGCTTTTTTTTTTTTTCTGTCCTTTTTTTTCCTGGCAAGGACCTTGAAAGCAGATGAGCATCCGTATATTGACTGTTAAAACCCCCAGCAGCCCTCTTCTGCACTGGCAGCTGGGTCTTTTCACTACGCCAAAGATTAAAGGAGCCTTTCCAAAGAATCCCATCCCCACAAGAGGAAAGGTGTGAGGACACTGGTGTTAGACTCTGTGGGCAACAGTCCAGCTGGACTAGGGGTGGGCGCCACGCCAGTTACCCAGGCAAGATCGCTCAAGGCCTCAGATACAAGCTCTTTTAGTTTTCTATTTATGAACGCGAGCAAAGACCATAGACATCTTAGGAAAGCCTCTAACAGAAAAAATGGTTGATGCTTGTGAGTTCTTCTAAATGGTTCTCTCTTTCTCTCTCTCTCTCTCTCTCTCTCTCTCTCTCTCTCTCTCTCTCTCGTGTGTGTGTGTGTGTGTGTGCATGCACACATGTGTGTGTGCTGCGCCAGTGGAGGCCTGAAGTTGACACTGGGAGTCTCCTTCAATTGTTCTCTGTCTTTTTTTCTTTTTAATGCGTGTTTTGCTTGTATGCACGTCTGTGCACTGTACACATGTCCCTGGAGGTCAGAAGAGGGTATCAGATCCCTTGGAACTGGAGTTTCACCTGTTGAGCCACCACCATGTGGGTTCTGGGAAGCGAACCCAGGTCCTCTGCAAACACAGCAAGGGATCTTAACTGCTGAGCCATCTCTCTAGCACCCCCCATCTAGCTATCGTATCTGAGACAGAGCCTTTCACAGAACATTGAACTCAAAGACTCAGCTGGTCTCACTGGTCAATGAGCTACAGGGATCTGCCTGTTTCTGCTCCCTGCTCTCAGCATGGAGGTTATAAGCATCCTTCACGGGCTGGAGAGGTGGTTCAGAGGTTAAGAGCATTGGCTGCCCTTCCAGAGGACCTGAGTTCAATTCCAGCAACCTCATGGTGGCTTCCAGCTATCTACAGTGAGATCTGGCGCCCTCTTCTGGCGTGCAAGTGTACATGGAGGCAGAACACTGTATACATAATAAATAAATAAAATCTTTTAAAAAATTAAGCATACTTCACTGCACCTGGCTTTTTTACAATCCAAACTCAGGTCTCCATGCTTGCCCAGCTGACACTTCACTGATCCAGCCCTGAATAGCTGCTTCTCTCTCTCTCTGTCTGTCTCTCTCTCTCTGTGTGTGGGGGGGGTGAGTCTGAGTGTTTAGTGAGAGTGTTTAGTATGTGTATATTTGAATGTACATCTGTGTGTGTGTTTAAATGCAACTAGACTATGTATATAAAACTCAGGGAAGTGCTGAACTATAACTCCCTTGCACATAAAGCTGCTTCCACCCACAGATATGGCAGAACATCACCAGTTAGGCACACGGTATCCCAGAAGGTCCTGAACTAAGGACTTTTCTGGGAGCAACCAGGCATCAGCCATACACACACATAAAAAGTCTTTGCCTTTGAAATCAAAGGGTCAAGGGTCTCAGCTAGCTTTTCAGACTGGCTGTCCTTCTAAGGACATGGGACCTATGCCTTGTTTGGAATTCTGCCCTCAGTTGAAGACAAAGGACCCCAAAAGGAAGTCTTCATTTAGATTTTCATAGATCTATCCAAACAAGGAGTGCTGGGCTGAGGTGAAGTAAACTTCAGTAAGTAGAAGACCCCAAAGACAAAAATAAGAACAGGAAAAAAGCTGGGGCAGTGGTGGTGCAGGCCATTAAGCCCAGGACTCGGGAGGCAGAGGCAGGCAGATCAAGGTTCCAGGACAGTCAGGGATGCACAAAGAAACCCAGTCTTTTTTTTTTAATTTATTTATTATGTATACAATATTCTGTCTGTGTGTATGCCTGCAGACCAATAGAGGGCACCAGACCTCATTACAGATGGTTGTGAGCCACCATGTGGTTGCTGGGAATCGAACTCAGAACCTTTGGAAGAGCAGGCAATGCTCTTAACCTCTGAGCCATCTCTCCAGCCCTTTTTTTTAAAGGCATTTTTTAAAAGATTTATTTATTTATTATGTATACAGTGTTCTGTCTGTCTGTATGCTTGCTGGCCAGAAGAGGGCACCAGATCTCACTACAGATGGCTGTGAGCCACCATGTGGTTGCTGGGAATTGAACTCAGGACCTCTGGAAGAGCAGTCAGTGCTCTTAACCTCTGAGCCATCTCTCCAGCCCAAGAAACCCAGTCTTAAAAAATAAAAAATAGCCGGGCGGTGGTGGCACATGCCTTTAATCCCAGCACTCGGAAGGCAGAGGCAGGTAGATCTCTGTGAGTTCAAGGTCAGCCTGGTCTACAAGAGGGAGGAGGAGGAGGAGGAGGAAGAGGAGGAGGAGGAGGAGGAGAAGGAGAAGGAGAAGGAGAAGGAGAAGGAGAAGGAGAAGGAGAAGAAGAAGAAGAAGAAGAAGAAGAAGAAGAAGAAGAAGAAGAAGAAGAAGAAGAAGAAGAAGAAGAAGAAGACAAACAAAAACCAGGAAAAACTATCAAGTATAGATAATGACCAGAACAAAGTGAGTCTCAAGGTCGTAGTTTGTCAGAGAAAGAGCCACAAAAGTGTTCGGGTCTTGTAAAGCAGGTGTCCCACCAAACCGATCCTTTGGCTTCAAGGTGCCAGGTGTCCTCCCTGCCCCAGAAGTCTGCATAGGGCAGTCAGTTCCCAGGAAGCCAGCCTTCCGTCTAGGTTGTGTCCACTGGCCCCGTTCCCAGTGAGGGTGCAGTCCAGAAGAAAGTAGGCGCATATGCCTCGAATCTGGCCATTCAGACCTCTCTCCCAGCCAGGAAACGGCAGAAATGAAGTCAGAAGACTACCCCAGCTAGGGGCAAGAGCCCGGTTCCATGGGTCAGCTTTAGATAAGAAAAAAAAAGCAAACAAGAAATATGGGCAAGAAGAGGATTCTGAAGCAGGTCTGGAAGCCGGAGGAACAGCTCCTCAGTTAAGAGCGCTGGCTGCCCTTGCGGGGCAAACATTCTGTTCCCAGCACCACATGGTGACTCGCCAATATCTGTAACTCCAGTTCTTGGTGTTCTGGTGCCCTCTTTTGGCCTCTTCAGGCCCTGCATTATGTGATGCGTGTATACACGTGTAGGCAAAACACTCGTACACAGAAAATTTAAATTAAGGGCTGGAGAGATGGCTCAGAAGTTAAGAACACTGGCTGCTCTTCCAGAGGATCTGGGTTCAATTTCCAGCACCTAGATGGCAGCTCACAACTGTCTGTAACTCCAATTCCAGGGGTTCCAACACCCTCACACAGACATACATACAGGCAAGGCACCAGTGCACAAGAAATAATAAAGTTTTTTTTTAAAAAAGAAAATTAAAATTAAAACAAAAATAGGTCTCTGCAGAAGGGCTAGTGAGATACAAGAATTCATCCCTCTTGTGTTGGGGGTAGGTGGGAATCAAGGCAGGGTGAACTTTTCATTAAAGGCTAGCTCTAACTGCAGCGAGGTTCTGCACGGCTCCTCCTTTCGCCCTCCCGCCAGGGTCTGACTCAGACTATGCACCGCCATGTGGATCCTGAAGCTCTTCAGAAGATGGCCAAATGTGCTGCACAGGACTACACCTACAAGAACTCCCTATCAGGCCACCCTTACTTGCCTGAGAAATACTGGCTCTCTCAAGATGAAGGTAGGCTCTCAACCTCTTCCTAATTTTGACCTTAGGTCATTGCCCCAGCAATAACCTTCAGCTTGAGCCCAGTTTGGATCCTGATCTTCTTCCTGACCTTCTTACTCATGAGTTAGACCGCTTCCCTAATCGACCCCCTAGACAATCTGATACCCTGTCACCTAGTCCAGTCCTTGACCCTAGAGGAGACTCAAACCCATATTTTGGGGCAGTTTGCAGTCTCAAAATAGAGCTGGAATCTAGCCAGGCATGGTGGCAAATACCTACGGTCTCAGCATGCATGAGGTTGAGGCAGGAAACTCACTTGAGCCTAGCAGATTGAGGCCAACTGCCAGATACCATTGGAAAGAAAAACATCATTGGCAAGGCCTGAGGTCTCACCCCCAGCAAGGTAGGGACAGGGTTAGCCTCTTACAGGTCCCATCTCTCCCATCCCCTTAATCAGCCTTCTCCATCGGCTTTCTCCAACTGTCTGTCTTTCAGCCCTTCTACAGCCTGGGGCATTTTCTTTTCCGCCTACAGATTTTTATCTTGCTCTTCTCTTTTTTTCTGAAAAACCACCTTTTTCCTCTGGTTACATGTTTTTTGTTTTTTGAGGGGTTTTTTTATTAATTTTTTTTTTTTTTTTTTTTTTTTTTGGTTTTTCAAGACAGGGTTTCTCTGTGGCTTTGGAGCCTGTCCTGGAACTAGCTCTTGTAGACCAGGCTGGACTTGAACTCACAGAGATTCACCTGCCTCTGCCTCCCGAGTGCTGGGATTAAAGGCGTGCGCCACCACCACCCGGCTTGTTTTTTTTAAAAAAATATTTATTTATTATGTATACAATATTCTGTCTGTGTGTATGTCTGCAGACCAGAAGAGGGCACCAGACCTCATTACAGATGGTTGTGAGCCACCATGTGGTTGCTGGGAATTGAACTCAGGACCTTTGGAAGAGCAGGCAATGCTCTTAACCTCTGAGCCATCTCTCCAGCCCCTGGTTACATGTTTAGGATCTGTCTCCCTGTCCATCTCAAAAGGACAAAAATGCTATCTTCTTCATAGCTGTACCTTCTCTATCATGGGACTTTATCGGTACATTTATTTCCAAGCTTTGTTGAATAAATTGATAATTCCCAGTTAATGCTGGGAGCCTGGAACACTGAACTTGTACTTGGATGTGAGATTATCACACCTGTGGGAACCTTCTGTGCTTAGCCTCTGAGACGGGTCCTGCATTCCACTCTTTTGATCACACTCTCCCTGAAATAACTCCTTCAACTTCCCTGTCTCTAGCACACTCAGTGTGGAAATGGGAGCTTCCTTGGGGTGCTATCCAGAGCCGCCATCTTTGACTTACAGGCAGGGGTAGCGGAGAAACATGCTACAGCACATCTGTCAGTCAGGGCAACTGGAGTCTGTTCTCACCTTTAAGTGGGTTCCAGGGGTGGAGTTCAAACCAGGCTTGTTGTACAAGCATCTTTACCCACCATTGTCTCCCCTAAGGCCATTTTATGCAATCCATGCATGACTTTACTTTTTTAATGATTTATTTATTTTTATTTTCTGAGCATTGATGTTTTGCCTGCATGTATATCAGTGTGAGGGTGTTAGATACCCTGGAACTGGAGTTACAGACAGGTATAAGCTGCCATGTGGGTGCTGGGAATTGAACCTGGGTCCTCTGGAAGAGCAGTCAGTGTTCACACCTGCTGCCAGTCCCATGGCTTTAGTTACTATTATCGTAAGTCTCACTAGTATCCCACTCTCTTGCACTTTGACCTGGATGTTCAAACACCTCAAATTCAGTATGTCAAATCCCCCGGTTTAGAACAGCAAATTTAACACTCCCCCCTCCCCTCAGGCATCTGTTTTTCTTGGATTTCTTTTATGGTTTCGAAGGGTTTGGGTTGGGTTGGTTTCGGTTTGGTTTGGTTTTGAGACAGTGGATCACCATGTACCCATGGCTGGTGCAGAACTGGATATGTAGACCAGGCTGTCTGGAACCCATAGCAATCTGCCTGCCTCTGCCTCCAGAGTGCTAGGGCTAAAAGCTGTGTCACCACGCTCAATCTTTTAAAATATTTTTATTACATGTATCAGTTTTGTACATGTGTATGGGGGACAAGCCACATCACAGTCCATATGTGGAGGTCAGAGGACAACTCTGCGGAATCTGTTCTCTCCTTCTATCACATGAGTCCCAGGGATTGAGCTCAGATTGTCGGGCTTGGTAGCAAATACCTTTACTCATTGGTTCTTTCTGTAGCCCAGGCTAGCTTAAAATACACAGTGTCATCCAGGCTGGCCTTGAACCCTTGGTGAGCCTCCAACCCAAGCCCCACAAATGCTGGGGTTGCAGGAATGCACCATCAGGCCAGAGTTACCATTCATCCTGTCCCTCATCCATCTCGGTCCTTCATACTTGCGGGGAGCAGACCATAGACAGCCTTGTAGGACATGGTTAAAAGATGAAGCAGTACTAAAAGGTTTTGGACTAGAATAAGTAGTATCTTGTTTTAAATTTCACTTGGGGGAGAGGGTCGTAGCTTCTACACTGACGTTAGGTTGTAGGACGTACTCCTAGATGGAGCAAGGAGGCCTGTAGGCTAATCCTAACAGCTTTCTTTTCCTTCCTTCTCCCCCCCCCACGCTGTTTTTCTTTAGATGGGGTTTCAGGTAGCCCAGAGCTGACCTTGAACTCCATCTGTAGCCCAGGAAGACCTTAAACTCTTGATCTTTCTGCCTCCACCTCCTCAGACCTGGGATTGTTTTGTTTCTTTGTTTTGATGTTTTTAATCAGGATGCTATCATATAGCCCAGGCTGGCCTTGAACTCAAAGCAGTTTTCCTGCCTCAGCCTGTTGGAATTACAAGCAGGAGCCACTATGTTCTGCATTTTTCTAAAACTTTTGTATAGATTAACGCATCTAGACTTCATAACAAATCCTACACCATTTTTCCCTGCTGTGCTGAAACTTGAAGCCAGGTTAGCAGGGTATATTCTGCTAACCATGACATTATTTTTGTCTCCTGGTGAAGGCAACACAAGGATAAAGGAATGAGATCATAGAGGAAGAGGGAAGAAATTCAAGTAGTTTTAAGGTTGAATAGGCAGACCTTGAGGCCTAGACATGCTAGAGGGAGGGAAGGCCCCATTTCCAGGCTGGCTGATTCAAAGAGGATGCAGTCCAGCTGAAAGATTATAGCCCAATGGATACAAACTTTGCTCAGAAGCGTCCCTTAGGTGAGACATTATTTGCAGCTCAATGGCAAAAAAAAAAAAAATGGTAGACGATGGCCTGTAATCCCATCACTAGGACTAGGGAAGGTGAGGAAGGAGGATAGACAGACTGAGGTTACCCTGAGCTACACAGAATTCCAGGCTATCTGGTAAGATCCCGCCTCCACAATGAATAAACAATCAGTAGAGGACCTGCAGGTCTGGACTTGGGAACCCGGGTCAGTGAGGGTCAGCTTTGTGAGAGAGATCAGAAACATCTAGACGGTCCCGGGCTCTGGGTGGACTGAGAAGTAACCCTGACATCTCCTCTCCTATGATGAAGAGGACAAATGCTGTTCAAGCTACCTGGACAATGACCGCTACAACACATGGAGGACAGGACCTTACAGCAGCTACTGGAACAAGTACGCCACCTGTCTTCCCCGACTGCCTAAGGTACCTACTGTGCCGACCACAGCTACCTGAGGTCTGGGGCACACACGCATGCACACACACACACACACACACATACATGCGCGCGCTCGTGCACACACACACACACACACCATCTCCACATGGCAGTGACTCTTCTCCATCAGTAAAATTAGGGATTTTATTTTTTATCTGACAATGGCGGCCAGGAGTTGGCCTGGGATAGACCCCTGGGTTCCAGTCTCTGACCCAGCTTGGTGGCAGCATGGCTAGTGTGCACTCCTTGACCGTTTTGAAGTTTGCCAAGTAGCCCTGCCTCATCTGGTCTGGCTACTGTGACGCCAGTGCTACCCTCGAGTCAGTAATGAACTAGGTCCTCCCTGCCCCACCTTCCCCCTCCGTTGTGATGGGAACAAGGATAGAAGACGAGACTGCTTAACCTCAAGAGGAGACTTCGAAGGAAATGGAGTCTCCAGGCCTTTTTCAAGCCATGTAAGGCAGACTGAAATCCAGAGCAGCCCAGCTTAATTGGAGGCTGAAAGCTGACTGAACCCTTTTGAAATAGAACTTTCTCGTGAATCGGATTTTACCCCCGCAAGTTCCCCCAAGAGATTCTGATGAACAAGCAATATTAGCTAGAGCCCCCTATTATAGAGACGCACAGACACAGAGGGCACATAGGCAAATGTTAAAGTAGAGTCGTCAGAGTCCCAGACCTAAAAGCACCTCTACCACTCACCCCTGACTCGGGTTCTAGCATCCTCACCTTCACCTTGCCGGCGTAGGCGGAGCAAATGCGTTGCCCAGCAACAACTCCAAACAACCCCTAAGAATAGGGGAATTGCTGAAGGGGGAGACCGCGCCGCCTGAAGACAGTCTAGGTATTCAGGGAAGACAGCCTCCCCCCAAAAAAGGAGCAACTGTCTCATGACAGGGCTTAAGGTAGACTGTGTGCCGCTTCCAGGATGCCGGAATGGAGACGGTAGTGCGAGGAATGCCGTTGGAGTACCCTCCTAAGCCGGAGCGCCTCAATGCCTACGGTAAACGGCGGGTTGGGCAGTGCAAGAGCAGGATTACTGAGTGCGAAGGAGAAAGCCAGATGGCAGGAAGGGGATATGGGGGACCAAGAGAGGGTATAGTTGTGTGTCTGTCCCTGTTTTTGTCTCTCCCTCGGGCGCTGATCCTGCTTTTCCATCCCTCTGACACTGTCTTTGGGTATCCTGGACTCTGGGCTCAGAGCGCGAGGTAGTAGTGAACATGTTGAACTCGCTGTCCCGGAACCGGACTCTGCCACAGACTGCGCCCCGCTGCGGGTGCGTGGACCCTCTGCCGGGCCGCCTGCCATTCCAAGGATATGAAAGCCCTTGCTCCGGCCGCCACTACTGTCTGCGCGGGATGGACTACTGCACCACCGGGGAGCCTAGCACAGACCGCCGCCTGCGGCCTTTGTGTTCGGAGGAGCCGACTGTAAGGTTCGCAGGGATCCGCCCGCCTTGGCCGGGCTCCACCCACAAACGAGCCCCGCCCCCTAGAGTCCCTCATTCTGCCTCATTCTGGCTCTGTTGTTTCCAAGCCGGGCCCCCATCCCCAGGGCACAAGCGAACAGCTAAGGCGGAAAACCAGCGTGAAGTTTTACCCCAAGTCCTCAATCCTGTCCCTTCCTATCGTGCTCAAAGTCGACCTGATAAGTGTTTGTACTCTGAAGATCCTACAAAACAGTTTAAGAGGATTCCAAAGCCCTCACATCAGCCGCAACCTTTTCTCACATTCATGGGCCCTGGCCCTTATTGGTCCCCTGGGACTGGAGAGTGAGGGTCTAGCCTGGGTCTAGGAGCACCGTCAGCAGGGGGCAGGATCATCGTTGGGGGAAAGGAAGTGGTTACTGCTTTCCCATAGGGCTTCCTTGAGTCATAAATGCTAAAGGCACAGAGGAGCACTGCTGCATCCAGACCCAGCAGACAATACCGGTTGGGTCTGGGGAGAAACTTTCAAGTCGGTGACTCTTTAGAGCTGTACAGAAAGGCCCCGAACGCTGTCCCTAATTCTATGATGACCTCCTACCCCTCCTCAAGCCTGATTCATTGTCAAAAATTGGATCTTTTTCCCTCAGAAGGGGTGTGGGTATGGGAAGTGTCTCAGCCTCTAGAAGGCCTAGAAACCCTACCTACTTGAGTTGAAGAAATCGCTGTCCCACGGAAGGGGTGGGAGCATGCTGGATCATCAAAGGCTGTATCTGATCCTCTCCAGACTCCTGGCAGCAAAAACAGGCCTTGGTGCGGAGGGGACTTCCTGGAGCCTTCTCAGAGGTCCTGCTCTAATGGGTTTATGAAGGGCCAAAGAAGGAACCACAGGACTGATACTGTATCCAGGTTCTTGGTCTGGTATACTGGGATATGAGGATATCAAAAAGCCCGACCTCTCCCTGCTGTTTCTTCCTTCACTAGGAGTGTCTCGCCCTACGTTCACCGGCCCGGAATGCAATGTGCTGTTACAACTCCCCCGCCATCATACTACCCGTTTCCCAACCTTAAGTAAGTTTGGCACATTCACTTATACACTGGAGACAGTGCCTTTAGTGCCCGGTGGGGGATGAGCCAGGAGACTAGTTGGGGTGGGAAATGCATGTTGAGATGCTCAGACAGGAAATTAACGCCAGGGGGCGCTAATGCCATGGAGAAGTCAACGGTTGGGAGAGCCCAGAAGACCTCACTGAGGGCTTGAGTTGGCAGTAGACTTAGAGTCAAGGGAATTGGATTCGGGGTTTTATATAAAGGATAAAAGTCAAGGTTGAAAAGTTATGTCTTGAGTATCAGAAAATCAACAGTAGAACTTGAGGTCAGTGTGGTCAGTGTCAGAGGTGAAATGTTGAGATAAGGTTAATATTGAGAATTGGAGTCAGGTTCATCTCTCCTTGCAGATGGGACACAAGTCACTTCAAGAAAAGTGGTGGTCCCCAGAGAAACAACTATGTTGTCCATCCTGAGTTTGTGTCTGAGACCTATCCTGTCTACCATTCCTGGTAAAGCTTTGGCCAGGTCAAGAAAGAGGGTGGAGCAATAAACTTTTCACCACAAAGACTGCTTCCTGTGTCCTGCCTAGAAAGATCTGGATGTGAACCCTCCTCCCTCTCCAGTCATCTCAGGACACCCCTAAGTGCCCTCCTGATACAGGAGTAATCCTGCTGATGTCCACCTCCCCATCACCTCAGAGTTTGAGCCCAGCTAGGCACGCAGCTCCATCGACGTGAAGACCCTCTAGCCGACATTTTCCCCAATGTACCCATAAACAGATTCCGCTCACATCTCAGATCCTAGGTCTCCATCCCAACCTCCCAAAGACTCTCTGCTCAGACACCTTTGCCGCCCAGTCTAAGAGCTACAGAACATCATTTTGGAAAGACTCATGGTTGTAACAGATGTTTCTGCCCTCCAAGGGAGCAGTGGGTGGGGTGTTCTAGAATCTTCTCTTGCACCACTGCTTGCTTTAGGGAAAAAGGTATGGGCACAGCACAGGTTTTTTGTTTTGTTTTGTTTTTCAAGGCAGGGTTTCTCTGTGTAACTATCCTGGAACTCTCTCTATAGACCAGGCTGGCCTTGAACTCATGGAGAGCCACCTGTCTACCTCCTGAGTGCTGGTATTAAAGGAGTGTGCCATCACCTCCCAGCCAGCACAGGCATTTCTAACTAAGGTTATCACTAAGAGCAGGAGCTACACACTGAGCAGAAACAGGGACATAGTTGGTCTGGTCCCATGAAAACTGAAGGCTTAGAACATGGGCTGTTTGGGTCTACAAGTTCCCACTGTGGAGCTTGTGAATGGGGTATTAGTGGGCACAGGTCATCCCAGAATTGTGATACCTGTTTTTACGCTTACTATATGTGTCGTGTGGAGATGAGAGCTCAGCTTGTCAGAGTCAGCTCTCTCCTTCCACTCGGTGGGTTCCAGGGATCGAACTTGGGTCAGCTGATGGTGGCAAGTGCCTTTGCCTGCTGCCCATCCCTCCGGCCCTCCACTAGTTCTTTAAAGTATCCAGCTGCCCAAATCTAGAGGGAATGGATTCCAAAGACCTCTTAGTCACTGTTCTATTGCTGGGAAGAGACACCGTGACCACAGTAACTCTTATAAAAGAAAGCATTTAATTGGAGGCTTGCTTACGGTTTCAGAGGTTAGTCCATTATAATCATTGTGGGGAGCATGGCGTCAGGCAGGCATGGTACTGGAGAAGTAGCTGAGAGTTCTGATGAGACTTTCTGATCTACAGTCAGAAAGACTCTAAGCTTGGAATGGGCTTTTGAAACAACAAAGACCACCCCGAGTGGCACACTTCCTCCAACAAGGTCATACTTACTCCAACAAAGTCATGCCCCTAATCCTTGTAATCCTTTCAAACAGTGCCATGGCCAGGTGCCTAAGCATTCAAATATATGAGTCTATGGGAGTCATCCTTATCCAAACCACCAAAGCTACCTCTGCCCCTCACCTTGAGGTGCTGTCATACACATTGCAAGCCTAGTCTGGAGTTGCAAGAACCCCAACATTCAGCAACTCCTTCCTTCAGAACTACATCTCCCATAAGGCCTGAGGATAAGCCAGGCTAGCGGTGGACGGCTCATAGCTGGGCGGTGCCTGAGGCGGGCGGTGGAACCCGAGGCACCAATCTAGAGGCGGGCCCAAAGGGCAGAACTAGGGCGGAGAGAAGAAAGTTCCGGCAAGGCACTCGGAGCTTCAGGAGACTGTGGGGGAGGGGCCGGGAGACAGGGGTGGGGCTGGAGTCCCAGGCCTGAAGCCACATTGGACGACTGGGCGTGGCCGAGTAGCCCGAGGGCGGGGCGCAGGAGGGGCTCAACGTTGCCCAGCCAGCAGCAACCCTCAGGGTCCGTGGCTGCTCAACTTCTGCTAGAGTGGAGAGAATCTGCCGGTGGATCGCTTCTCCCCTTCTTCCGTGTGGTGGTCAGTGCGGTGAGTGAGCCCAGTGGGAGGCCTTTGAGGCCGAGGGGTGCTGAGCTGCCTAAGGAACTTTCTCTCGTTGGTAGAGCGACCCTGGACACCTGAGCCCCTCCTTAGGCCAGGGGTTCCCAGCGGGCGCCCGGTCCTTTGACCTTCCTCTGCCCCTTTGACCGTGTTGGGTGTGGCGCCAAGGGTGGGTGTGAAGTATTCCAGGCTGTGTTAGCGCAGTCACTTGATCTTTGTGGATCCTGTCCCTGAGCAGGGGAGGGAGATGGGAGGATCGAATTACCTTTGACATTTCCACTCCTCTCCCAATAGTGTCCCACAAAGGACTCTGCCTTAAGTGGCTCAGTTGGGCTGAGCTGGGCCCTCGCCCTTAAACTGTAAGCTAGGGGCTTGCAGCCAAATCTGAGGTTGAGTGTGAAGCGAGCGGGAAGAGGCTTCTTAGGCTGAGCCCTATAGAGAGGCCAATCCCACCTGCTAGCTTTAGCTGGGTTTGGCCAGATGGCAGACGCGACAAATTACAGGGGTCTTGAACGCCACTAAGACTGGAACCACAGAGTTCCTCCCCGAGAGCTGCAATACCAGATGCCATTAAATTGCCCCTTTCGCACCCCTAAAATCTTCCTGATCTGCCTGCGGCAAGCAGAAGCTACAGCAGCCCTTGAGAAGACAGGCCTCACTGGTCCACGCCCATCTCTCATTATGGAAGGTGGAGGCAGGATTTCGGATCCCAGGAAACTCCTTATCTGGGTGATTGCTGACAAACCCTGTTTTCCCTGTCTATAAAAGGGACACAACAGCTCACCGTGTTGATGGTATCAGATACTACTGGTTCCTCTGGAAGAACACAGTGAGGCCCCGTCTAAGTGGGTGCTTAAATCTGTGGGCTCCTCACCTTTATCAAAGAACCTAATAATTCTAAACATTGTTTGTCGGATCCCAGGTGTCGAAAGGGCCTTTGAGGCAATCAAAGTAAGCTTTTCAGGCCTCCAGGGGCCATAAGGGAAGGCCAACTTAATATGTAAGTTTTGAAGTTGAGGAAGATTTTCCTGTTTAGAACCAGCCCCTCTTCTCTTAATCCTGCCCAAAATGTAGCCTTGGTTCCACCTGGCTTTGTGAGAGTATCAGCAAAGGACAGTGCTGCCTCCAGGAGGCGCTCTAACTTGTGTAGGCAGAGAGGAAATGAGAGGCTGTTCCGGGCTGGGGTTGGGCAGTGATTGGAGAGATGAAAGATTGTGAGGGATAAAAATGGTAATCCCAGCAGAGACAGGCAGAGGCAGGTGCATCTCTGAGGCCAGCCTGGTCTACAAAGAGAGTTCCAGGACAACCAGCGCTGTTACACAAAGAAGCCCTGTCTCGAGAGAAACAAAAAAGAAAGAGAGGAAAAAGATAAAAGAACAATGCTGAGTATTGTCTTCCAGGGTCAACATTCTGCTCTGCACCTGACTTTTTTTTTTAAGACTCATTTATTTTTATTGTATGTGTATGGGTATTTGCCTGACTGTATGTGCACCATGTATGCAAAAGCCAGAAAAGGGCATCAGATCCCCTGGGACTGGAGTTACAGACAGTCGTGAGCAGCTGTGTGGGTGTTGGGATTCGAACCCTGGGTCCTCTGGAAGTTAAGTACTCTCCTGCCCCTGGCATTGACAGATTCTGCATGGGAGAGCTGGACAAATAGAAGAGCCTGGATAGTTTTTCTCCTTGGAAGTCACTGGAGACAGACAGACAGACACTGGCATCTGGAAAGCAACTAATTACCATCTGCCAATCTTTCCCCCCTCCCCAGCTGGGGAGTTCAGCTACCCACTGGCTGGTAGTGTGTCTGCCTGTGTTTGCATGTGGCAGGTGCTGTTTCTTTGTTGGACTCTGCCCTTGTTGAGACAGGAAGAGTTAGTGGCCTTAGCAGAAGGGAGAGACAAACCGTCCCCCAAGCCTAAGTTTTCCTGCATATCGTGTGAACATTTATTTTTTATTTTTTAAATATTTAAATTTTTTTATATTTCAAATTTTAAATATTTTTAAATGGTTTATTTAACTTTATTTTATGTGCATTGGTGTGAAGGTGTCAGATCCCCTGGAACTGGATCTTCAGACAGTTGTGAGCTGCCATGTGGGTGCTGGGAATTGAACCCGGGTCCTCTGGAAGAGCAGTCAGTGCTCTTAACCACTGAGCCATCTCTCCAGCCCCTCATGTGAACATTTATATGTGTGGTTGTGGGTACTTGTTCCCCTGAAGAGCTGATAGGCTAAGGAGAGGTTATCAGGCTAGATGGCTGAAGTCTCCCAAAGCAGGTGACTTGAGGGTTTAGGCTAGGGAATGAGTTTGGTTGCCTTGTGATAGGCCTGACTGGACATGGAATCAGAGAGGAACTGAGCTCAAATGCGGTGATGTATGCTTGTAATTCCAGCTATCCAGAAGTTAGGGCAGGAGGATCCCAAAGTCAGGGCCACTCATCTGGGCTGCGTAGAAATGTAACTGGAACCACATCATGTCTTGAGCTTTGACTACAAAGCTTGCAGCTTCCCTCCTGGGAGCAGAGAAGAAAGATGAGCAGAGAAATGGGCTTGATGGTTAGTGGCTTAGAGCCAGGTAGAGTTTGTGGGCAAAGAGGGGCCGATCAGAGAAGCAAGATCCTTCGCCAAGCTCCTGCCCCAGTTCTAATGCTGGACCTCAGTCCCACCTTCCTCCAAACCAGTCTCTGTGACTGACTGTTGCTTTGAGTGCTTTCTTTAATTTCCAGATAGCCATCTAGCTGGACTCAAGATCAAATTCCATAACAGAGCTGTCCCTTTTCCTCTTGTCATTGCCTCCCTGGAGGCAGGGAAGCCAGCATACTGGCTGCCCTGTTAAAGGTCTCAAGCGATTGGCTGGCCCATCTGCCCTCTCTTACTATGGCCTTGCATGTGACAGAGTAGCCCCTCCTCTTAGCCAGGGCTGCCTCAATGCTCCTTCAGGGGCTGCCTGCTTCCGCTGTGATCCTGGACAGAGCCTTGCTTCTCAGGGAAAAGGCAGAAGAAGCATGCTCTAATTCATTCGGCTCTCCCCATTCAGAGTTCTCACCGATTTGGCAAGCAGGGGGGCCTGAGAGGAAGGAGGGTAAGACACCGACTGTCCTGGACAAGACCCTGCCTTTGCCATTGGTCAAGCTCTTAGGCCCCTCTACTAGGCTGCAGAAATGGAAATACACTGGAAGAGAAAGCTCAGTGTCCTCTCTCTCCTCTTTGCAGACTCCAGCAGGCCAGATTCAGATGGGCTTGGCGCGGTGGGTCCTTCCTTAGCTGGGGACTAATGTCCCAGACCCTTCGGGAGGAGAGCCAGACCTACCCGCGACACCGACCTAGGAGCAACGCAGGCCCTAAAAGCCTCGAAGTCACCCCAGCAGCAGCCATGTACACTTTCTTGCCTGACAACTTTTCACCTGTCAAACCCAAGCCCACCAAAGAACTGAGGCCTCTGCTGGGCTCAGCGGTGTTGGGACTGCTGCTGGTGCTGGCGGCGGTTGTGGCCTGGTGTTACTATAGCGCCTCGCTACGCAAAGCCGAACGCCTGCGTGCAGAGCTGCTGGATCTGAATCGTGGCGGTTTCTCTATCCGTAACCAGAAGGGTGAGCAAGTCTTCCGCCTGGCCTTCCGTTCAGGTGAGCTGGATCTGGACTCCTGTAGCAGGGAGGGTGCCCTGCTTGGCTGCTCCCGAACGGCCGATGGGCGCCCGTTGCACTTCTTCATCCAGACTGTAAGACCCAAGGACACTGTCATGTGCTACCGCGTGCGCTGGGAGGAAGCTACACCAGGGCGTGCTGTGGAGCACGCCATGTTTCTGGGAGATGCTGCGGCGCACTGGTATGGCGGCGCAGAGATGAGGACGCAACACTGGCCTATCCGCCTGGATGGCCAGCAGGAGCCGCAGCCATTTGTCACCAGCGACGTCTACTCTTCTGACGCCGCATTCGGGGGCATCCTCGAGCGCTACTGGTTATCTTCACGTGCGGCCGCCATCAAAGTTAATGACTCAGTCCCCTTCCACCTGGGTTGGAACAGCACGGAGCGTTCGATGCGGCTGCAGGCACGCTACCACGACACGTCTTACAAGCCACCAACTGGCCGTACTGCAGCGCCAGAGCTCAGCTATCGCGTGTGCGTGGGCTCAGATGTCACCTCCATCCATAAGTACATGGTTCGGCGTTACTTCAACAAGCCATCCAGGGTACCAGCATCTGAGGCCTTCCGAGACCCCATTTGGTCCACGTGGGCGCTGTATGGGCGGGCCGTAGACCAGAACAAGGTGCTGCAATTCGCCCAGCAGATCCGCCAGCACCGCTTCAACAGCAGCCACCTGGAAATCGATGACATGTACACACCCGCCTATGGCGACTTCGATTTCGACGAGGGCAAGTTCCCCAATGCCACTGACATGTTCCACCGCCTGCGAGAGGCTGGCTTCCGCGTCACACTTTGGGTGCATCCGTTTGTCAACTACAACTCGTCGCGCTTCGGCGAGGGCGTGGAGCGTGAGCTGTTCGTGCGCGAGCCCACGGGCCGGCTGCCAGCGCTAGTGCGCTGGTGGAACGGCATTGGCGCAGTGCTGGACTTCACGCGCCCAGAGGCCCGAGACTGGTTCCAGGGACACCTACGGCGCCTGCGCTCACGCTACAACGTAGAATCCTTTAAGTTCGACGCGGGTGAGGTCAGCTACCTGCCCCGGGACTTCAGCACCTACAGGCCTCTGCCCGACCCCAGTGTGTGGAGCCGGCGATACACCGAGATGGCGCTGCCCTTCTTCTCGCTAGCCGAGGTCCGCGTCGGGTACCAATCACAAAACATCTCCTGTTTCTTCCGCCTGGTGGACCGCGACTCGGTATGGGGCTACGACCTGGGGCTGCGCTCTCTTATCCCTGCCGTGCTCACGGTCAGTATGCTGGGCTATCCGTTCATCCTGCCCGATATGGTGGGTGGCAACGCGGTGCCAGAGCGCACAGCCGGCCGCCAAGATGGGCCGGGGCCGGAGCGCGAGCTCTACGTGCGCTGGCTGGAGGTGGCAGCCTTCATGCCTGCCATGCAGTTTTCAATCCCTCCCTGGCAGTACGACGCAGAAGTGGTAGCCATCGCACACAAATTCGCCGCTCTGCGCGCCTCGCTCGTGGCACCACTGCTGCTCGAGCTCGCTGGTGAGGTCACCGACACTGGCGATCCCATCGTGCGCCCCCTGTGGTGGATCGCACCGGGGGATGAAACCGCTCACCGCATCGACTCTCAGTTCCTTATCGGGGATACGCTGCTGGTGGCGCCGGTGCTGGAGCCTGGTAAGCAGGAACGCGATGTCTATCTGCCCGCCGGCAAGTGGCGCAGCTACAAGGGTGAGCTTTTTGACAAGACGCCTGTGCTGCTCACGGATTACCCGGTCGACCTGGACGAGGTCGCCTATTTCACCTGGGCGTCCTGACCCACTTCAAGACCTAGTAGGAATCCCACAGCCGGAATCCCAGCCTTCATGCAGAGTTTTAATCCTTTACCATACCTAAATGGTGCACCCTCAGGAAATTCCCACCTCTGTTCCTCTTAGGAAATGGGCTCTGACTTAAAAGTGCTCCAGCCAACAGCTGGAAGTACTGAAACAACCCCCTGCCCCAGCGCACAATCCTAACAGCCCTACCCCACCCTGGAAATTGACTCCAGTCTTCAGAAACCTCTTCCCTGGGTTGGAGGCCAGAGAACTCAGGACAAAGGTCTGTTCTTTCTGTTACACAGGGTCTGGTTTTAAAAGCACACAGAGAAACCTCTTCTCCCCCTGGCCTTTGTAGCCATCTTTGTCCTCTGAGATGAGGAACTGATTCTCTTCACAAGTTTCCAAATAGTTTCCTACCATATTTAGAAAGTGTACCTTTAGCTTGGCGGTGGTGGCGCCTGCCTTTAATCCTGGCATTTGGGAAGCAGAGGTAGGCAGATCTCCAAGTTAAAGGCTAGCCTGGTCTACAGAGTGAGTTCCAGGACAAGCCAGGGCTACACAGAGAAACCCCATCTTGAAAAAAAAAACAAACAAAAAAAGAAAGTGTATCTTCTTGATGACAGCAGCTAGGCCCTGAGTTGCTAACACACACCTGAACAGTGATTGACCTGGTCCTACTCCATCTGGGGAAGATACAGACGTTGGATTTGGCCAGCTGACAAGGAAGCAAAAGGTCTCTTCCCAGGCAGTAGGAGAGCTGGGCTCAGCCTGAACTAATCATCTCTGTGAACAGACTCAACACTGCACTAACCTATTTGTGTATATTCTGAACTCAACTTTGGACCCAGCCCTGGGCCAGAAGTGCCTAGTGGGCAGATTTGCAGGGCCATGGAGGCCAGACTCAATGCCTTAATTCAAGAACCTGTGTCTATGTGTGTGTGTACACATACTTGTATCTGTGTGAGAGAGAGTGTGTGCTTGTATGTGAGAGAAAGAGAGAGAGAGCCACCGTGGGTCTCTAACCCACAGAATAAATGGAATATCCCTGAGACTGGAAAAGCTTAGAGAGAGGAGTATACAGGGGCAAACTCAAGACTTTGATTGTTGAGCTAGCCCCTTCCCAGATGGTTTCCCTAGGAGGACGCCAGCCAAGTTTAAGGGTTCAAAACACTGGAGCAGGCCTGAGGAGGTGACTCAGTAGGTGAAGGCACTTACTGGCGAGTCTGACAACCTGAGTTCAATCCCTAGGTCATGTTGTAAAAGGAGAGAACGGTAGGAAATAAACAGCCCTTTAAAATTACTTAACTGTCAGCCGGGCAGTGGTGTCACATGCCTTTAATCCCAGCACTTGGGAGGCAGAGACAGGAAGATCTCTGTGAGTTTGAGGCCAGCCTGGTCTACAGAGCAAGTTCCAGGACAGCCAGGGCTACACAGAGAAACCCTGCTTAAAAGAAAAAAAAAAGATTACATAGCTGTCTCACTCTGCATACATGCTCAAGTGTGGCCTAAAAGGGAACCATGTTCTTACTCTGGCACATGAATGGCATTACACACTGACTCCTGCCAACACATGTATCGGGAAGGTCTTTCATCTCAGACATTCTTCTGTTCTAAGATCAGCTCCAGCCAGGGTGCGTTTTCCTGCCTCTGGCTAAGTCTGGAGGAGTGGCTTGCCAGAGAAGGTGGACCAGGAAGACCACCTCTCAGCTTCCCTCAGTGGCTCTGACAACAGCGCCTGTGCCTGAATCCTTCGTTTTCTCTGGGTGAAAAGAACCCTGAGCTTCAGGGTTCCCACAGACGGCCTTCTCCAGTGCCAATTCTTTTGTTTCTTTTCATTGGCTGTGTTGAAGATAGAATCCAGAGCCCCAAGCATACTAAGCAAGCACTCTTCCAGTGACCTACTTCCTCAGTTGGTCTTTATTTGCCAATCAGCTGGGTGACCTTGAATAAGCCGCTTAACCCCACTGAGCCTCTGGTTTTCTTTTCTCTGTAAAAGTGATGATAATGCCTACCTCCGAGGCCATTTTAATAATAAGCACAGATATATAGAAAGTGCCTGGCACAAAGCAGGTGCTCAATAAAAGATGGCTCTTGTGGTGCTTGTTGTGTTCTTGCTTAAAAACAAGGGTTCTTTGGGTTTTTATTTATTCATTTATTTATTTATTTTGGTTTTTCGAGACAAGGTTTCTCTGTGTAGCTTTGGAGCCTGTCCTGGAACTCACAGAGAGCTGGCCTTGAACTCACAGAGATCCACCTGCTTCTGCCTCCACAAGGGCTGGGATTAATGGAGTGCGCCACCACTGCCTGGCTGGGATTATTAAAGATTTATTTTATGCATATGAGTATTTTGCCTGCATGTGCCACGTGCATGCCTGCTGCTTGTAGAGGTGAGAAAAGAGCACAGATCCTCTGGAACTAGCATTATGGATGGTTGTGAGCCATCACGTGGGTCCTGGGAATCGAACTCAGGTTCTCTGTAAGAGCAATAAATGCTCTTAACTGATGAACCACCTCTCCAGCCCCTTCTGGCCTTGTCCTGTCCCCCCACCCTTGCCAGCACCTCGTGTGCAGTCCAAATTTGTCTCTTTCCCTATACATTGGTTTAGGAGCCTAACGTTACTCCACAAGGCCTTGTACTCGTTGGTGTCTCCCTGCTCCTAGGCTGCTGTTTATGTGTCAGTGGGGGGGACATGCAGTAATCTGGAACCCCCTTCTCTAGAGGTAATGGGGAGACCCTGAATGGCCACTGAGGGGGCTTTGGGATAGGGTATGAATGAGCTAAGCTTTAGCCAAGTGGGTTTTCTAAGAGAATTTTGGTCATGATTCCCCACTTCTGAGTAAAGTGTCTCTGATTCCTGCTCTGAATCCAGAGCAAGCATTCTGCCGGTTCTCCTCCACAAGCACCCAGGACCCTTCTTCCCCAAATCCAGGGTGGGGCTGGCCTCTCCATCCTCTGGCCACTGTTGAACAAAGGCTTAAAGGGTGATTTGCTAAAAGCATTGACTCTTCCCTTGGCCCTCCAGGTGTGCAATGGGTTAACTAAAAAGGCAGAACAAAAGTTTGGTAGGATGCCTCCATTTTGCACCTGTTTCCTTTGCATCTAGTCATTCTCTCACAGTCTGGTGGATTCCAGGAACACAGCCCCTCACAAACATCTGTGACAAGGATCAAAACCACCCCTACCCCCAGGCAACCGAACAAGGCCTGCCAGACCAATCTGAGATAATGATCAACCAGACCACAGTTGGACCAAGGTTGATTAACTGCAAGCCTCTTGCTCTGGATTCTGTTCCTTTACGTAATCTGGGAGCGCCTGTAATGCCAGGGCTGAAGACATTGCCCACCTTGTCTTCCTAGTAGAGTTATGCTGGTGGGAATTCCTTTCCTGCTGTTCACTGTTTCTCTGCTTTGGAGTCAGATTTGTCAGGATCCCTAGAGTCTGACCTCTAGGATTCCAACGACATTCCCCACTTCTGGCCTTATCGCAACATTCCACTGGTAGACCTTCGAGTCAAACCCACACAAGTCTACAGCCATACCACCCTAAACATGTCTGATCTCGTCCAATCCACTCAGCAGTCAAGGAGAGCTATCCAAAGTTCAGTCACGTCCCTTGTGGGGTGGGGGAAATCCAGCTCTGGTTGGTGTTCAAACCTTCTAAGATCTGCTGCTTCTCATGCCTCTGTTTCGTCCAACATATAAGTACATATAAGTATAGTTTGAAAAGCATTTGAAGAAACACTGCCTCCTATTCTGGGGACAATTGCACAACTATCCCTTGCCAGGAGAGGTCTGCTCAGACTTAGCCTTGAAGGAAAATGCAGTGGCCACTGGGTGGTTTCCTTTCCTTCCATTGTTTGGCTCCCAGGGTTTCTGTGGACAACCCCCACAGGGTACACCCCAGCTCCAAGGCACAGGCTGCTTTTTTAATCTTCGAGCTAATCATTTACTTCAGCAAGCCCAAGGATCTTCCCAGCAGCTTGATAAGAGGGGAGCTATTCAGCCTTGGGTGGCATTGGAGAAGATACTGGAAGGACTCAAGGCCGCCCTGTCCCTGGGGGTGCTCAGGCCAAAGGATGTGGAAAGTTGTGGGTAGTGCTCTGTATCTTTGGACTGTGTTTCCCGACTCTACATTACACAAGGCCGAGTGGAATGAGGGATATGGAAAGTTCTGACTGCCTACCTACGCACAGCCCCGAGAGGGCAGCCGGAGGAAGGTGGCACCACCCTCCAGTCCTCAAGTTAGTAAAGAACTGGGTCAGACCAAAGGCTAAGATGACAAGAGTTCAACATGGATGGCGTGAGGGCTGCACCAGGGCTGCCACACCCGCGCAGGGATTTGTACTTCATTACTTAAGGTCTGCAGTTCGGCAAACAAGCGCCTTCTGTGGAGATAGAAGTCCTGTTCTCATGGTCAAGAGGGCTTTCTGATGTCCTAGATCCTCCGTGCCCTAGAACAGAAAAACTTAGGCCTTCCTCGTCTGGTTAAGTCCAACGATTGCTTCTTCACCCTAGGTGGAGGAGGTGGGAATGGGGAAACAAGGGGATTCCAAAAAGAGCACCTCTGGGTACTGGCAGGAAACAGGATTATTTTAACTGGTTATTGGGAAACCTTCCAGGAGAAGTGGATTTGGGTTTGAAGAAGACGCTGAAGCTTTCCCACCTGTCTGTCCTTTGACAGGTGAAACCACATCCCGAATCAAGGAGGTAAGCCACCCTTCTCCAGTCAGCTGGTGTCTACCCTGCAGGCCCCGAGAAAAGGCATGCCATTTCGTGAAATTCTTCTTTGTGCCTGAGATGTAAAGAGATAATGGTTACTTTCTAAACCTCATTGTTTTTATGGACCAGGCCCTAGCTGGCTCAGTTTGTCCAGGTCCAGGGGGGGCTAGTCTACTCTACTTAGGGTACCCACAAACTCTACTCTTAGGTACTTCACTGACTTGTGCCCCAGCCCCAATCAAGCCAAATCACAACAAGCCAAATTAAAAAATATCCAGGTTTGCCCTACGCAAAAGCCCCAATCAAGCCAAATCACAACAAGCCAAATTAAAAAATATCCAGGTTTAATGGGATTCCTGTGCTCTCAAGTGGCTCTGAGGGGGAACCAGGAAGCCGCTAATGGGACGGGACACCACGTGGGAAATTTCCGGGGAAGCAGTTTAAATAGACTGGGGAGTGGTCAAGATTTTGACGGACTGTCTTGACTCTCCTCCGGGAAGGAGTCAAGGCTTGGCGGGCACAGGGACAGGGCCTCCAAAGATGGAGGCCAGAGACCGGGAGTTGGGACTTACATTCCAGACTGTTTGTACAAGAGGTAACAGAAAGCCGAGGTGATATTTTGACTAACATTTAGGCTCTCTTAGGAAAAAGGGGCGTTGACTCAAGTCTGGCTACTTCCTGTGGGCATGAGACAATGTGGGGAAGAGGAGAGCTGGGTGTTGGTGGGTCCACACTTAGCAAAAGATGTGGCTGGAAAGGCATCCTGTGTGCTGTCATCCCGGAGACGCCAGGCATCTGTTCCTTGGGGGAGGTGAGAAGGCAGGTGTCTAGGAAAAACATATTGTTATCACCAAAGATGAGTGTGCCAGGATGAGGAGCAGGTAGGCCCTTCATTGTGGCATTCTGGAAAACCGGAGGGTGGAAGGTTCTGTCTGCTGGACAGACCAAGTGTCCTGAGTAGGTGTCCGCTTGAGCCCGGAGAGATGGTACCAGCATGGGTGTCCCAAGAACTTGGCAGCCAAGGGAGTGGTGAGGATTACCGTGTGAGGTCCTGTCTGTTAAGTTGGGAGCGTAGACCCCAGCCCCTCGCATCTATCCCAGCCCCCAAGCCTGAGAGTTGTATTGATCTGGACTCCAAATCCCAGCAGGCCAGATCGGGAGGGGTCAGGACCACTCCCACAGAGTATTTAAATGAACTCCCAAAAGAGGAACACGTGGTCTCTTTTCCTTCCTCCTGGTGGTCACATTTGCAGCCTCCCGGTTCCCCCTGAGGCCACCTGAGAGCGCAGAACTCCCATTAAACCTAGATATATTTTAATTTGGCTTGTTTTGATTTGGCTTGATTGGGGTTATTTTGTGTCGGCAAAGAGCTCACATTAGAAAATATTCCTAACACTGTCCATCGAGGTTCGAGAGACCTAGGAGTTAGCTGTTTGAGGAGTACGCTGTCCCCTAGGGAGATCAGAGCAGATTTAGGGGCATTAGGGTCCACTGGTGTGGTGGCAGGGAGACAACTGTCAGTGTGTGAATGGAGAAGGGACCTTAAAAGGGAGAGTTAGGGTAGGTACCCTGCAAGTGGAGGAGTTTGGACTGGGAGGTGATGGTTAAGGAGAAAGGGCCTGCCATAAAGCAGCTCAAAGGGGTTCAGGCCCATAGGAGAACATGGGGTGGCCCTGAGGCAAGTAAGGGCAATGGGGAGAAGGGAGGGCCAAGATAACCTGAGTTCAATGGAGAGCTTGGTTAGTTGTTGTTTGATGAGTCCATTGGCCCTCTCCACCTTTCCCGAGGATTGTGGATGGTAGGGGTGTGGAATTTCCAGGAGATGTTGAGAGCCTCTGACACGAGCTCCATGACCCTGCGCCACCACATCTGCTGTTTCCCTGGAGGCTGGAAATGCTTCTATCCATCCTGTAAAAGTGTCCACAAGTGTTAAGAGATAATAGAGTTTTCTATGAGTAGGCATATGAGTGAAATCAACCTGCCAATCTTCGCCTGGTTGGTGTCCACGAAGCTGGTGTAGAGACTGGTGTATGTGGAGAGCCCCTTGTGGGTTGGACTGGGCACACGTCTGGCAAGAGGAGCGAACCTGTAAAATAGAATCTCGGAGATGGGTGGGGTCAAAAAGGGGCTCCAAGAAGCGGAACAAAGCTTTGGGGAAGCGGCTAAGGATATCTTGACCCAGTAAAGGTGCTGGGCAATCAGGTATCACTAAGAAAGAAAAAGAGAAAAATTGTCCTGCAAGAATGCAGGGCAGTGGCAAAGTTTTAAGTGGGGAGGAACGGGTCCCATCTACCCCCATAACTGAAATTGGTGAGGGGAACGTAAGGCCTGAGTAAGATGTTAGAACAGAATAGGTAGCTCCCATGTCCAAAATAAAATTAATAGACTTACCTGCTACCCGCAGCTTTACCCTAGGCTTGGATAGGGTTACGGGATAAACCAAGTCTGGGCAGCATCAATCCTCTGCAAGCCTGAGAAGTTTGAAGGCTGGCACAGTTTCACTTGCTGACGTTGGTGAGGCTGGACCTCTGTGGCGTGGCATAGAGGACAAGCCCACATGGGGGCATTGTGATTTCCAGTGTCCAGGTTGTTAGCAGATAGGGCATAACCTCGGAGGAGGTGTAGTGCAATATCATGCCACATGACCATTTAGGCCACACTTGAAACAGCTTGCCTGTGAGGTTGACTTAGGCTGGGCTCTATCAGGGTAGAACCCTGTGGTTGGCTTCCCTTGTCTCCCTTCCTGTGACCTTAGGGCGGCTGCTAAGGCCTGGACCTGTAGGTTAGCTGCTTGCTGTAGCCTTGTCTGTTAGGAAGACTCAGCTGTTTCTTCTCGGGAATTAAAAACTTTAAAGGCCATTTTCACCAATTCCTGTATAGGAGTTTGGGGACCCTCCTCAACCTTTCTTAACTTTTTTCCTAATATCTGGTGCTGACTGAGAAATAAAATGGGTAGCCAAGACCGTGGCTCCTGCTGGGGAGGTTGGATGCAGCCTGGTATATTGGACCATGCTCTCTTGTAACTGATTTTAAAAAAACAGCTGGATTTTCATCTGCTAGCTGTGTAACCTCTCAGAGTTTGTCAAAATTAACTACTTTTTCCAAGACCATTTCCATACCCTGAAGGAGACAACGAACCATGTTGTCCCACCTCTGTCAGCCGCTTTGGCCAGGTTGGTAGTCCCAGTGTGGTTCTGTGTTGGGCACAGTCACTTCTCCCACAGGGACTGCACTGTCTACCAAATGGGTCTGGTCTGCATACTGCCTAGCTGCTGTCTGAATTCTATTTCGCTCCTCAGGAGTGAGGGTAGAAGCTTGGTTGACGTAATAGTCATGCCAGGTAAGAGCGTAGGTCTGGGACAAATAATGAAACTCCTTGATATAAGCAGAAGGATTAGTAGAAAAGGAACCTAGCCACTTTTCTATCTGAAAGAGATCTGGAAGAGAAAAGGGAACATGAACTTTCATAGTGCCATCGACAGGAGGACCAATGGAACTGAATAGAAGACCTGGATATCAATCCACACATCTTCAAACACCTGATTTTTGACAAAGAAGCAAAAAAAATATCAAATGGAAAAAAGAAAGCATATTTAACAAGTGGTGCTGGCATAACTGGATATCAACAAGTAGAAGAATGAAAATAGACCCATATCTATCACCATGCACAAAACTCAAGTTCAAATAGATCAAAGATCTCAACATAAAGCCAGCCACACTGAACCTTATAGAAGAGAAAGTGGGAAGTACACTTGAACACACTGGCACAGGGAACCACTTCCTAAATAGAACCCCAGCAGCACAGACACTGAGAGAAACAATTAATAAATGGGACCTCCTGAAACTGAAAAGCTTCTGTAAAGCAAAGGACACGGTCAACAAGATAAAACGCCAGCCTACAGAATGGGAAAAGATCTTCACTAACCCCACACCAGACAGAGGTCTGATCTCCAAAATAGACAAGGAACTCAAGAAATTGGACAACAAAAGAACACATAATCCAATAAAAAAATGGAGTACAGACCTAAACAGAGAACTCTCAACAGAGGAATCTAAAATGGCTGAAAGACACTTAAGGAAATGTTCAACATCCTTAGTCATCAGAGAAATGCAAATCAAAACAACTCTGAGATTCTATCTTACACCTGTAAGAATGGCCAAGATCAAAATCACTGATGATAACTTATGCTAGAGTGGTTGTGGGGAAAAGGGAACACTTCTGCATTGCTGGTGGGATTGCAAGATGGTACAACCCCTTTGGATGGTCAGTGTGGCAATTTCTCAGAAAATTAAGAAACAACCTTCCTCAAGACCCAGTAATACCCCTTTTGGGTATATATCCAAAGGATGCCCAATCGTGCCACAAGGACATGTGCTCACTATGTTCATAGCAGCTTTGTTTGTCATAGCCAGAACCTGGAAACATTGAATGCCCCTCGATTGAAGAATGGATTAAAAAAATGTGGTACATTTACACAACGGAGTACTACACAGCAGAAAAAATAACAACAGCTTGAATTTTGCAGGAAAATGTATAGAACTAGAAAGCATTATTTTTAGTGAGGTAACCCAAACACAGAAAGACAATTATCACATGTACTCACTCATAGGAAGCCAGATGTTGTGGCTACACCTTGATCCAGTCCCAGTACTTGAGAGGCAGAGGTAAGAGGATCTCTGTGAAGTCATGGTCAACCTTGTAAATTCCAGGCCAGCCAGAGCTACAAAGTGAGACCCTGTATCAAAAATAAACAAATGAATAAATCGATAAAATACATAGGGAAATCTAGAGAGCCCAGAATAACCAAGGCAATTTTAAAAAAGAACAAAGCTGGAGGATTCATACTTTTCAATTTCAATACTTATTATAAACCTATAATAATAAAGACAATGTGATACTAGCACTAGTATTAAGATAGACATATATTATCAGACATGGTGATGCATGCCTTTAATCCCAGCACTCGGGTGGCAGAGGTAGGCAGATCTCTGATCTACATAGTGAGTTCCAGGACAGCAAGAGCCATGAAACCCTGTCTAGAAAAACAAAACAATCAAAACAAAACGAAACAAAAAGATAGACAAATCCTCTAGGGAAGGCGAGCTGTCTTCTCACTGTGTGGGTGTGTGCTATGCAAGCCTGGCAGAGCGAAGAACCCACAGAAAGGTGGAAGGAAAAATCTGATTCCACAATTGTCCTCTGACCTCTGCGTGTGCACTGTGGTCCATGTGCAACCCCCAGTGCCCACCCTGCACACCCTGCATAACACACCCACATTAGAATTTAAAAATTGAAAAATGAGGGGGTAGGATGATGATTCGGTGACAAAGAGCACCAGCTGCTCTTCCAGAAGACCTGGGTTCGGTTTCCAGCAGCCACATGATGGCTCACAACCGTCTGTCACTCCAGGGATCTGGCTTCGTCTTCTGGCCTATAGAAATACTAAGTGCCCACCTGGTGCACATGTCCACATGTAGGCAAAACCCAAAATAGCTTTAAAACTAAGAAAAAAATATATTTCAATGGGATGAGTTCAGTGGAATGGGTTTGAGAATCTAGAAATAAACCCTCACATTTATGGTCAAACAATGTGTGTGTGTGTGGTAGGTCTCTTGTATGCTAAGCAAACATTCAACCATTGAACTATTAAACTACACTTCCAGTTCAGGAATCAACTTTTTTTTTTCTTTTTCAAAGAAAAAAGTTTGGGGAGGCAGTCTGGAGAGATAGCTCAGTACTTGCTGCTCTTCCCAAAGATAGGTTTGGTTCCCAGCACCCATATCATATGGCTTATAACTGCTTTAATTCCAGCTCCAAGGGCTCTGATGTTCTCTTCTGGCCTTTGCTAACACCTGCATACACATGGCATGCACTCATACAGACAAACATGTAAATAAATACAATGAAAAAAGATCTGTTCCTTTGGTTTGGGACAAAGGCTCACTGTGTGGCCCTAATTCACTTTGTAGACCAGGAGGGCCTCAAACAGACATCTGCCTGCCTATGCCTCCCCAGCACTGGGATTAAAGAAATATACCACCATGCCCTGTAGATCCTTTTCTTTTCTTTGCAAATGGTTTAGTGTCATTAAAGGGAACAGTGAGCTGACCAGTAACTAGAACATACATTGCCCAGGAATTTTTTTCTATTTAAAATAGATTCTCTCTATTAAATAGCTCTGGCTGTCCTGGAACTTGCTCTGTACACCATGCTGGCCTCAAACTCCCAGATATCCACCTGCTCATGCCTTCAGAGTACTGGCAAGATCAGGAATCATTTTTTTTAACAGTAGTGCCAAGACAGCAGAAGACTCACATACAAAGTATGATTGGTGCTGGATCCTCTGCTTCTTATCAAGTAAAAAGTTAGTTCAAAATGCATTACAGGCCCAAACACAACTAAAACTTTAAACTCCTAGAAGAGCTGGTGCTGGTGATGAAGATCTGCAATCCCAGCTACTTAGGAGGAGACAGTAGAATCACACATGAAGGCCTGCCTGGGTTACAGTGGGTTCATAGTCAGCCTGGACAATTTAGTGAGACCTTTCCTCCAACACAAAATAAAAGGAGGGCTGGGCATGTATCTCAGTGGCAGAGCATCTCAGCACACATGAGTTCCTGGATTCAATCCCTAGTACTGGAAAGAAAATATATGTAAATCTCCATTACCTTAGACCACACACTAAAACACATATGTAAATCTCCAAAAGGTTCATAGGGAGTGGCATTATTTGAAATGGTTAGGACATGTGGCGTTGTTAGAGGAGGTGTGGCCTTGCTGGAGGAATTGTGTCACTTGGGGGTGGCTTTGAGGTTTCAGAAGCTCAAGCCAGGACGGGTGGTTTACCATCTCTTCCTGCTGCCTGCTGATCCAGATGTAGAACTCTTAGCTAGTTCTCCAGCACCATGTCTGCCCGTGTGTCACCATGCTTCCCACCATGACAATATTGGACTAAACCTCTGAACTGTAAGACAGCCCCAATTAAATGTTTCCTTTGTAAGAGTTGCTGTGGTCATGGTGTCTCCTCACAGCAACCGAACACTGACTAAAACAGAAAAGATGTTGGAGAGGCTCTGTAGATATCCCAGTCCTCGACATCACTGGTGGGCCTGTAAGAAGCACAGCCACTTTAAAACCAGTCTGGAAGTACTCAAAAGCTAGACATGGCTACCTCCTGATACTACAGTTCTACATTTAGTTATACCCAGAGAAATAAAATCTTATTCACAGGGCTTGTAGCATCTTTAATGATAGCAAGAAGAAGAAGAAGAAGAAGAAGAAGAAGAAGAAGAAGAAGAAGAAGAAGAGGAAGAGGAAGAGGAAGAGGAAGAGGAAGAGGAAGAGGAAGAGGAAGAGGAAGAGGAAGAGGAGGAGGAGGAAGAGGGGGAAGAAGAGGGGGA
>PVIU01017823.1:0-40790 GCA_004026605.1 Ondatra zibethicus
GAGGGAAGGAGAAGGGAGAAGGGAAGGAAGGGGGAGAGCCTGGGGGAGTGGGAGGGTGGAGATAGAGGAAGGGCAGATGTTGGAGCAGGGAAGAAGATATCTACATTAAGGGAGCCATTTTAGGGTTGGCAGGAAACTTGGCTCTAGGGGAGAATCCCAGGTGTCCATGGGGTTGTCCCCAGCTAGGTCCGTGGGCAGCAGAGGAGAGGGTGTCTGAACTGGCCTTGTCCCATAGTCACACTGATGAATATCTTGAATATCACCATAGAAATTTCATCCGATGGATGGAGATAGAGACAGAGACCCACATCCACATCAGAGCAATGGACTGAGCTCTCAAGGTCCAGTTGAAGAGCAGAAGGAGGAAGAAGATGAGCAAGGAAGTCAGGGATGCGAGGGATTGGTCCACCCACTGAGACAGTGTGCCTGATCTAATGGGAGCTCACCAAATCCAGCTGGACAGGGACTGAATGAGCATGCGATCAAACCGGACTCTCTGAATGTGGCTGCCAATGGGGGCGGACTGAGAAGCCATCGATAATGGCATGGGGACCTCTCTCTTCTGCATGTAATGGCTTTTTGGGACCCTAGTTTATGTGGATGTACACCTTCCAAGGCTGGGATGGAGGGGGGAGGGCCTTGGACTTCTCACAGGGCAGAGTACCCTGCCCTCTCTTAAGTATGGAAGTGGAGGGAGGAGGGTTAGTGGGGGAGCTGGAGGGGAATGGGAGAAGGGGAGGAAGTGTCAATTTTTGAATAGAAAAATAAAAATAAATAAATATAAAAAAGAAATAAAGAAAAGAATGGGCTTCATGCTTAGTAAAGACGCATTCAGATGCAAAAAAAATTAAAACATGTGTATAGTATTGTAGACTTTGTCGGTTGAGCCACAAATTATGAATATGATAGATAGAGAGTGGTGTTTGTGAAGCAATGAGTCCAAATGAAAGAATAACAATGTAACCATTCTACATAACTGGTGAATAGCTACTAAATAAGAATTTTATTGCCCTGCAAATGAACATTCAATAATGATAATAATTAATGCCTGTATCATTAAAATAATGAGCTATGAATGTTATACTGTAATGTAATCAGCAATGATCAAATATGAAAATATATAAATTCACATTCAAAGAACATGAAAACTTCCTGAAATGTGACTTTCTTAACTATTTTCTTTGCTTCAGTCACCACACAGATCAGCTATGTTAAGGATGTGCAAAGCTACATCAAACAACAGATGGTTAGCTTAAGGAAAACCTCAACTTATTACAAAAATAAAGGAGCTATAAGGAAGTAAAGTTCTACCAGTATTGTGAAGGTATAAAATTCCTCTGCATAGTTATTTTCTATAAACTTAGATATAGTTACTGTTGACTTTTGTGTGTTTGAACACTTGGTCCCCAGTTGGTGGGGCTGTCCTGGGAGGTTATTGAATCTGGACACAGTGGAGCCTTGTTGGAGGAAGTATGTCAACGGGGGTGGGCTTTGAGGTCTACAGCCAGGCCTTACAGCTGTCTTTTTTGGTTTGTTCATTCATTCAGACCCATCTCACTCTCCTGTCATCATACCTTTCTGCTTTGTTGGACTGGATCCCCCACAGACACGCCCATCTAAATAAACCATTCCTCCTCTAAGTTGCTTTTGTCGGGGTATTCGATCACAAGAATGAAGAGTAATTAGGGCACTCACTAAGATCTAATTGCCATTTCCACAACTACGTCTCATCCTGGTAAGATATTCCTGGGTCGTTTCAAAGTTTGGAAATTTCATTAATTGTGACTGTTTTGTTGTCTATTTACAGGCAGTCACTAACATTACAGAATTCAACAAGACAACCTGGTTAATCTATAGCAAACTGGTAGAACACAAAGGTAACATTAATGCTGACAGACTGGTTTTTAACTATACCGTCTTTGCTTTGTTTCACAATATACATTAATCTGCAAGGAAGGCCTAGCAGGACAACTACCCATTTACCCCAAACATTCTGCAACTGGTCGTTGTCAAGACTGTTTCTTACTTGGAGTCATTAGTCTGCAATATTTTGCTATTAGATGACATGACATAATAATTAAGGCATGTGGTGCAAATGCAGCATTCATAGGGTAAAGAAAAATGCTATAACAGGTTATTACTGTATTTATTATATAGGTGAAGTGGTTTTAGAGAGCAGATGAAATAGTCTCTCCACCTCTCAGCTTGAATTTATTAGTAGGGGATAAACTTGATAAAAGCTTCTCAACCATAAACTGCTAAAACCAAGAAGATGCTGTGAAGGAAGACAGGAAAATCAACGAAAAAATTTTCTCAGATGTGCCGTATCTAATATCTTCCCTTACAAATTCATCCTCTCTTTGCCATCTAATTGCTTATTAGTATGTTCTAGACATATAAAATTAATTCTGGATTACTAAAGTAAAAGTCCCTCTTACTCACTCATGAGTACATTTGATTCTACTAGATAAAAAAATTGGAAGCAAAAAAGGTTTCATCTATTTATGAGACATTTAAAACTGCTTAACTTCCATTCATAGGCACTTTTTAAAAACCCTAAGAATATTTCATTGCATTTCTATACTAAATAAACAAACTATTAGGGTAAAAGGAGATTTTGAAATTAATTTTGTATCTATTTGCATACATAACTGTAGTGATTTCCAGAAATATGAACCTTTTTATTACCAAATTTTTAAAGATAAATATATTAACACACTCACTTTAAAAGCCACAAATAAATACAAGAATCCACCTTTCCTTTGTGTATGCTTCCTGATATCAAAGGCCAAACTTTTGTAAATGTAAAGTTAGTAGACAGCTATTTGACCATGGATGATAATGGTTCTAAATCTTTTTATAACTTTCAAAATTTGAGTCCAAAATATAATTGCTTTCGATGAAAATGAAACCATTCTTCCAGAAGTGAATGATAAAATAACAAAAATTTATTTGCATCAGACTTTTCTGTTAGTTTGATTGTTAAAATCCATCCTGAAATGGGATGTCAAGTTTGGTAAAGTCAGGAGAAAATAGACTATAAAATTTGCTGCTGCGAAATTGTTGGTTTTGACAAATCTTCTAAAATTATGTAATGTTGCATACATGCCATATGCTAATTGATTGTGCCATGGGGGGGATAGAATGCAATGGTAAAAAGGGTTAAAAAAGAATAATGGAATAGAAAGTGTTAAATTTGGTTGGGGGTTTGGGAGGGCAGGGTATTAGTGGGAATACATAGATGGATAAATAACACTGAAGATCTTTTATAAAAGTCATATGGAAACACCCCCCCCTCACACACAGACACACAGTTACCCTACTATGAGGTGGCAGTGTCCCTACTAGACACCATAGGCTAATATATAAAAAGCCCAGTGATAGGAATTGGTTACCTCACTGGGAGCTATTGGCCAATGAGGTCCCATAGATCTCCATACATCACAGGCTATTGCCTATGCTGTTAGTTTCCCTCCAGAAGTTGAGAGCAAGACCCCATTGCTGTACTCACCATGTACTTGAGTCATAGAACATGGAGAAAGCAAACGTCATTCTTACTCAGTTGTGAATTCTGCCAGCTGCAAAAATGACTGGTCTGGGAAGACATACCCACTGCTTGCAAAAGTGACACAAACATCTGTGAGCAACCAACTTGTGTTTTTATTGGATTTGTCCTACCCCACGAGATGAGACCCATAATTGGAACTATTACTGGTCCAAGAACCCATGGCTAGACAGGTCAAGTACCTAGGGAGAAACTACTACTATTATTCTGCTAAGTGGATACAGTATTAAACCAACTTCTATTGATTTATCATTACATCATATTTTCTCTTAAAATTTATTGTTATATAAACAACTGAAATTTCTCTGGCATGAATGAAAGGGATGCATATAAAGATGAAAACATGCTCAAATTATCTATGAAAACTGAGCTCCTTTAAAGATGAAGACAGAGCATTCAGAAAGTATATTAATGTTTGGCTTCTAATAAATATATTAGAGCTCACAGATAAGTATAGATTGTATGATTGGGTAGATGCTAAAGGCTAATGTCAGCCGTCTTTCTCAATCACTCTCTGCTTTTTAAAAAGGAGTCATTTTTAATACAGACACACACACATGCATATGGTTTTCAAGACAGCTTCTCTGTGTAGCAATGCTGCCTGTCCTGAACCTTGCTCTGTAGACCAGACTGGCCTTGAACTCACAGAGAACTGCCTGCCTAAGTCTCCTGAGTGTAAGGTCTACAGGCATGCACCACCACCGCCCAGCCGATTTTCTTAGTTTTAATTATTTTTCTGGGTGTGTGTCTGTGTGTAGGCACATACATATGAGAACAGGTGCTTGTGAAAGTGATGAATACCCAGGACCTGCAGTTACAAGTGGTTGGTGCGTGAGAATCGGCTCATATCCTCTGCAAGACACAAAGAACCCTTAAAAGCAGAACCAATTCTCTATTCCTTCTCCTTTCTTTTCTGAGTAAGATCAGTCACCGAATCTGGAGCTTCTTGTTTTGACTGCACTTGATGGTGAATAAACCCCTGGGATCTTCTTGTCTCTGCTTTCCCAGCTCTGAAATAATGCACACACTGCTGCACCCACATTTTTGGTGGCTTCAGGGTACCCCAACTCAGGTCCTCTTGTTCAAATGGCACACACTTTACTGACTGAGCCATTTCCCCAGCCTTAATGTACACATTTTTATTATTAATTATGACACATATGCATGTCTATACCAACCATATATTGTACTCAGACACAGAAACATCTTTGAGTACAAGTTAGGCCCAAAGAAGCTTCCAAATATAAGTATTATGCAGAATACATCAGCGATACTAGAAGTCAAGTCCTCGTTGATGTCTACTATTTGGGGTATTAAGTGTTGATTCTATCTTATTAAAACATCTTCACCTTTGTGAACAGTTTGCAGCCCATTTCTCCAACTTTTAGGTAATCATATCTTCAAAATATTTACCCGAAAACAAATAACGCAGTCTGGTTTCTTTTCTTTCTGCACTTTCCCAGAAAGTGAAATTGAAAACATAAACTATGCTTTGCATTGTTTTGCATAAAATATTTACTCTATCAGGAGAGGGAAACAACAAGAGGACTTCAGACTGAGCACACCAGAAGTGGACATGTCTGGAGGAAGGCATGATCTCTTTCAGCTCATGTGCAACTGCCGGATCATATCCGGATGAATCCCCAAGTGAACTATAGATGGAATGCTTCATGTGTGTTCAGCCAAACAATATAGAGCCTTTAAAACTATGTGTGTGTGCATCACTGGAAATGCAGTAGTTAGGTTTGGGGAAAATTTGGTATTTTAAGTGACAATATCTGATTGTGTTATATAAAAAAGACATCAAGGCATTGTTAGATGATTTCTATTTATAGATCTTCCTGACACACATTAGATTTTAGGGTGACTTTTAGGACAATAAATTGATTTTTAAGAACTCCTAAAATGTTCTCTGAATTCTTTTGCTAACTCTCCCAGTGAAGACCATGTGAGGCAGCATATAAGAAAATGTTTTACATCGTGTTAGAATGGCAGGGAATGTACACGTCTCTGGAATGTAAAGTAAGTGTTCAAACATTAGGCATAACAATTTCAAACCACCCTCAGTTCTTGGCCTACGTCTTACACTATAATGCACTCTTTAGAAGAATAAAGTCTTTATATATAATAGGAACTCAAAAGGTTGATATTAAATACATTCTATCACTGATCGATTTTGTCCTTTCTTCCAATAGTGGCTTTGAATATAAAGTATTTAAAAATCCATGAAGTAAATCCATGAAGATGTTAACTACTGAAAAAAAAAAGTGAAGAATCAACAGTCACCATTCACAGAGTTTGCAATAATAGCAGAGAGAGTATTTTCAATGGGAGACACAGCATGCCTCTTCTACTTCTACCCCAGTTAGTAACTGCTTTGCATTGCAAACTCAGCCATCTCAAGCTGTTTGGAGAGGGTTGGTGTTGGCAGCAAAGAGCGATGTGGTGTGTCCTGTGATGTGGCCTGTGAGGGCCTCTGTGCATGTGTTGATTTTTTTATTTCACTTTATTTTATAGTATGGGTGTTTCGCCTAAACAAATGACTGTGCATTATTGTACAGAGGTCAAAAGAGGACATCAGATTCCATGGAACTGGAATTACCAATCGCTGTGAACCACCATATGGAGGCTGGGAAATGTATCCTTGTCTTCTGGAAGGGCAGCCAGGGCTCTTAACCTCTCAGTCACTTCTCCAGTTTCATGTGCATTTTGCATTTATGTAAGTACATATGGAAAATAATATAGAATACTATATAAAAGATTTTCTAGCATTGGAGAGTCAGGAGACTGTGACACAAAACATGGGATTGGTAGAAAAATAGGTCGCATCCTAGCTACAGAGGAAACTTTCTTAGCTATCACATGTGTTTACTTAAAATCCCAGTAACAAAGCAGAGGAAGGGTAGAAACAGGAAGCTTAGAGAAGATGGGCTGCCAGGAAGGAAGTCTTCTATGAGCTCTTCAGAAGAAGCCCTCCTCCTACAAGTTTCAAATCGGAAAGCTCGGGAGTCAGGATATACAGATCTTTGTGCGTTTACTCTTAGCTTAGTCAAACACTCAGTTTTCCTTTACGGTTGGAACTTCCCCCTCCAGTGCACTAATAGCCCTTCCACCTAACACTCTTAGTAGGAAGTCATTCCCTATGGTGGGATGCCTAGCTCAGCCTTGATGCAGGGGTGGGGGAGGGGCTTGGTCCTGCCTCATTTTAAAGTGTCAAACTTTGTTGACTCCCAATGGGAGACCTTACACTTTCAGAGGAGTGGATAGGGTAGGTTAGGGGGAGGTTGAAGGGAGCAGGAGAAGGTGAGGGAGGAGGAAATGTGGTTGGGTGTGTAAAATGAATAAAACATTTACAAGGAAAAAAAAAAGAAAATCACAGTCTATCATTAAGCTGCCTGCAGTTTCTTTTCCTTTCTCCCCTGTCTTGATAAAGTCCTGGAAATTGCTCATCTAGATCATGATATCATGAAGCTGTTAACAAGATCATGGTTCTTCCCTCAGCACAGAAGTAATGGGGATGGAAATCCAAGGGGAAACTTCTGGCTACAATTTAATGTGCAGCAAAATGTGGAATTTAGAGTTACAGAAAGGTATTTGTTCCTATTTTTAGCATTCATATTTAGTTAGAAAGCCCTTCTACTCCCCAGATTGCTTCTATAAACTTCTGTTGACAAAAACAAGTCGAGAGCAACTGCATACTGATATGGGTTAGGCTGGACAGCACCTGATGTCTGAAGTTCTTTCTACGGGGCTTTCTTCAGGGTACTAGTCACATAAGAGCAAAAGGACACTTGGTGATGTAACAAGTGGTGCAAATGTTTTACAACTCAGACAATGAGAATCAGGGATGCATGTTTTGTTCTCATATCCGCTGTGTTCTACCTTGAAAGCAGACCCATTATTATGACTGAAGTAGGAGTTAAGGAAAAAACCAAAACTATAGTCCTTAGGGAAATAGACAGTCTATAACTTTTCCATAAAAGTAGCTAGAGATACGTGACAGAAACATGCATAGTTACACATGTACACACACATCCATTGTCACTTATAGGCTAGACTTTCACAATGATAATATGATTGAATAGTTATGACTGATACTCTCTATAAACCCTAAAATGCTTTTTATACGATCTCTTAAAGGAAAAACTTTCAAAGTCTAGAATGAAAGATGTACTCCTGATCATATTATACTATGAGGATCCCCTTCAATTGCAACTCTAAGTAACTTCCAAAATTTTGACTATAGTGATTAGCCTCAGTTTACGGGGAACAGTATCAAACATTCTGTTAGTGATCTATAGAATAGGTTGTACACGCTGGCCCCACCTGGCTGCTATAATGAGATGTTTCCATTACATGGCCTAAACAGTACTCTCCAAAAAATATTCTGGAAGCTAGATGCATTTCATATCATGGAGATGGATATAGATTCAATTAAAGTAAAGAGCATTACCAACTCACCTGATCCTACCCCTGGGACGCTCAGATTGCTCTGACATAAAGCTTGTGCTGCTGAGGCGTGAGGCACTGCTGGTTCGGGAAATGGCGGACACATCACTGACATCACTATCTGATGACTTGGCGGAGACGTTATCACAGCTTCTGTACTGATCTTTATGTATGTTATACTAAAGATTAAAAACAAGAGAGGATGAGCGCCACCATTGGATGGCGGAACAGAAACAAGTGACCTCGAGGATAATGGCTGCCTAAACAAAGGAAGTTAAAGGATACCCCTATCAAGGGAAGAATGGAAGCTGATGGCCAGGCTAGCATTAATATTACATGTGAATCTCAATAAAAATCAGACATCTTTTCAATGATGGGATATGGCTTATGAAGAGTGAACACACAATTGAAATGTGTGGAAAATGTCTAAGAATCATTTGCACGTGCTTAAAACCTGAAATTGCATTACTCATTTTTTCAATTGACGTTTCATCATATTCTTAACTTGCATATCTTTACTTTTTGGGCTTTATTTCCAATATTTAGAAATCATCACATAAAATAAGACACGCTGTAAAATTACAAAGGAGATAATCAATGTTTATTGTTCTATTGGAACAGAGCATATGGTGACTATATTATGTTTTAACTATAGAAAGAGACAAGTTTTCCCGGCCATAAATAACCAATATTTAAGTAACTGTTTTCTTTGTTATCAGAAGAAAAGAACTTCATTTGTTTGCATAAAATAAAATATGACTATCCCTATTATTTCCCGCTAAGCAGTGAATGTTAGATTGTGAACAATAAATAGAGGAAGTGCTTGTTGATCTTTAGGACAGTCACCAATCCTCTAATGCTCTGTAGCATGAATCTTGATTAATTTGAACTATCTCAAATATACCATATAAGTGAATTCTAAAACTCAAGTCTCTCTCTCTCTCTCTCTCTCTCTCTCTATATATATATATATATACACACACACACACACACACACACACACACACAATAAATGTAAGAAAAACTTTAAGAAGTAATTCCACATATGGCGTTCACATTCATTTCATGATCCCTTATGTGAGAGAACTTTCTTCATGAAGTAATTTCTTTTAAATTCTCTGCCTCTTACTTGTATGAATATGTCTATGAATTTTATATCATGAAAAAAAATAATACACTTTATGGTCTATCTACAAAATAAATTTTCTAAAGTTCTATCACAATGATGTTTACCTTTGAAAGCCATAGATCCCCCTAAGACACAAGGGATATTCACGTATGCTGTTAAGTATAAAGCCGAATAAGTATCTACTCTCACATTCGTATGATCATGTATGCCATGCAATGTGGTATGTTCAGTTCACGAGCATACTCTTGTCATATCTGATAGATGATTCTGTCCAATACAATTCATTTTATCCAGAACAATTTCTAATCGACAGATTTTTAGGGAAAGCTATAATGATGACTAGAACCTGATTTGAATAATAGAGTATTAAACACAACTCACAGATTAAACTACTGTGACCAAAGATGCATTATATAGTCATTCGTTATATCTACAAATATTAGGACAAGAAATAAGTGCGTTCCAATGCCCTGAGACTTTATCTAGGTATACCGCATGCTCTTCCACTATTGTGTCAGCCAGGACAAACAGCCAGCAGTATGAAGCATGTGGACAGTAGCATAAAGGGAAATGTTGCTCCGATTAACGAAATCTCTATCCTTTCTACAAGTTGTCTCTATCCCAGTCTACTTCTACAGAGACCTTCGCTCTTGTAGAAAACAGAGAATGAAAATGTCATCACACATTCTACTCTACTGGGATATGAATAATACCATAATTATTTTAAGATTACAATTTCTCCCACAATAACTGAAGGAAATGAAGAACTTTATGTTTTCTCTTTACTACTATTCTTTTAAAGATTTTCAAGAACATGTTAACCTTTGAAATATGCTCTACTTTTTTCATCAAGAATTATTTGTTAAATATTCTCTTTAATATTTTCATCAAAATGCATTTATTATACATTGAAGAATAAAGTATCCTCAAGGGAATGTATTCTGCCATGCTTCAGGGAAGGAAGATCTTAATTATAGGATCACAGTTTTCAGAGGTCAGTAATAATAAACACTGCAGGTATCTCCACCAACCATTACAGCGATCTTGATGGGTACTCCATGATTATAGTAAAAGAATCCTTAAAAAGTGAGGGCCTGAGTGTGGCTTTATCCTTCAGTTATGACCTCTACTCATCAGAGAGGCATTTAACTCCAAATAGAATCAAATAAAAAGGCATAGTGATGCATTTCAAAGGTTCAAAAGCAGTCAAGCCAGTGTGAATTTCTCCCTCAGGGTGAAGAGTAGGACCATTTGATCCTTAAGAGAAAGACCAGCTGACAAAGGTAGAGGGATTATATTCACCTGGTGATGTTTTAGCATGAGAAATATAATCTAGCCTTGCTGGTGAGTAAAAGGAGTCTGAGACTGGTCACTTAATTTCTCATACAGTTGAATTTTCAACTATTTCATCAAATTTGTTAGTATTGAATTTTAATTATTTTATCAAATATGTTAAGTGCATAAACATTGTAAAGAGAAAAGTTCAAAATTTAATATATATTACATACTGACACTATTTTATAGCAAGAGAAGTCCTTTGAAAATTAAAATGTTTTTGATAAAAAGATAACCCTCCCCTGAAAATATATAAAAGAGTTCTGAACTAATTAAAACAGCTACTATCCACTAATCACTGATATGATGATTTTTCTTTTATGTAAAATAAATTCAATTACAACTTCGTTAGAAACATTGGCCTAGAATATAAATATTTTTGTTGTGGTGAATCTAATTTTTTTATTTGATACATTAAAAACCCTGGCAGCAATTGTTATTTTGCTTCACACAATATCATTTATAATATTCTTAAAACATTTTAATGCCACACCTCTGAAATCACGTTTATTGGTTATACAACTATAACTGAACTGTGTAATTCCATTATTAAGAGTAAAATTACATTATATGCAAGTCATGTTTTTCATATTTTCTGTCACATGCAGATGGAAAATTAGATGTGTATTTTGCATTTATATTTATTTATTTATTTATTTAGGTTTTACAAGACAGGGTTTCTCTGCAGTTTTGGGGCCTATCCTGAAACTAGCTCTTGTAAACCAGGCTGGTCTTGAACTCACAGACACTGGCCTGTTTCTGCCTCCCTAGTGCTGGGATTAAAGGCATGTGCCACCACCTCCTGGCGCATTTATATTTATATAGATTCATATACCTCATATTTAAGTAAATGAAAGCACAAAGTGGCCCCTTGGAGAGAAGGTAGGTGACAGGTATGGGGAGACACGGGAATGTGAGCCCAGTTCATTGATATATGTGTATGACTGGGTCACAACGAAACATTACATTTTGAAGTTAACTTAAAATATTAAAAATAAAAGCTGTGTTTGTATGTGCCTATGTGTGGGCATGTGCAAATGTGTGCATGTACGTTTGGAGGCCAGCAGTGCTCCACACAGCTCTCGGAGATGGAGTTACAGGCAGTTGGAACCTGCATGACAAGGGTGCTGGGAACCAAACTTTGGTTCCCTGGAAGAATAGTATGAGCTTCAGGTCTTACCACAGAACTAGCTTTCCACTCCAAAATAATTTCATTTATAAGATAATTCAGTTCAATGAAATATGGACAAGGGGTGTCTTTACAAATAAAGAGGAAAACATTAATAGATAAATGTAAATGAAACCCATTGAGAATACAAGGCTTGGGGGCAGGCTAGACTGGAGTGTGTCCTTAGTGATATGACAGCAGAATTGAGTGGTACCTAAGCCTTGAGTCACTCTGTACAGAGTCTACTATCTTTGGCAAACGAATTCTGTTTCTTTGAGTATTGGGGTTCACAATGTAAATGTTTAGGCTGAAATAGGATTTTTTTCACATTAGTTTTGTGTGTGTGTGTGTGTGTGTGTGTGTGTGTGTGTGTGTGTGTATACAGGCATCCAAGTATGTGAATGTCAGAAGATAGCTTGCAGTTGATTTTCTCCCTACACCATTAAGTTCTGGGGGACTGAGTTTAGGCACGTTTGCTCAATGAGCAATTTTACTGACACTAAAACAGAAGATAGGTCCTTCTAAGTCCTGATTTGCTTTGAGCAGAAAATTTGACATCTTTCAGCAAGGTAGGTTATCTGGTTTACAGAACACTCACACTTTAGATGTGTGGAACAGCTCATTGCACAGGTTTTTCTGATGGGATGATTAATAATTAGACTCCTGGCTCACAATGAACCCAGTGGCTTTTAGTATTTTATTCCAATTCTTATCTTTTTCCTGCAGCCTACTCTGTCCCCCACCCTATTTATTCTATTTTACTTCAACTATTAGAAGAAGGTTAAGAAATCAAGAAAGGATTTCTGAATTAACTGGAGCATTTCCCCTAATTTCAATTAAGAGAAACTAACTGTGAAGAAAAATCTACCCTGAAAATAATCTTGGTGTCTCATTCTTGTGAATTTGCAGTGTGAGCAAACTAAAGTTATCATGCTATTCACAAAGAAAGACTATCACACTTCTCAGCTGAGAATACCACAAACCAGAAGAAGACAGATGTGCGGAGCTGGATCCAGCTACTCCATAGTAGTCAAGGTTTTGCTTAACTTGCACATGTGTGTGTGTGTGAGAGAGAGTATTTATTCTTTTGGTTTAATGATTTTACCTTTTTAAAAGGTGTCTCAAACTCTTTGTGGCGTCCCTGAATCAGTGGACCTTCTCTGTGCTGAATTCAGGTTTCTGCATCTAGTGTGTAATGAGATACACTCTGCCCAACTGCCCGGCTGGCACAGAACAGGTGACAAACCGTATTTTGTTTTTGCCTCTACTGTTTGTATTAACCACTGACTCCCTGGCTCTATATGAAGCAAACTTGATTATTTTTTAAAAATAGTAACTTTGAGGTTTTATTTTAAGCTTAATGCATTGATTTGATGTAGTTTTACTAATTTCAGTTTCTGAAATGTCACTACTCCTAAAAAGGCTTCCTGATATCAATTTGAAATGAAGTAGAACCTAATGTTATTTTGAGAGAAATTTTAAAATAAACCAGACAGTGATGTAAGTGTGTTTCATATGGTATAAGGTTGTATATTTTAACTAAACATTAGCTACTACATTTATGGATATCTAGTATATTCTTATAAAATAATGAAATATAAACTAAATGCTTATTTGCATTTACGTCATTTTCTGAGAGATTAAAACAGCATGCTTTTTACTAAAGACAGATAAGTAAATAAGCAAGATTGTCAGATTGTATGGCTTTTGTCACTAACTGACTAGTCAAAACCACATACTAATGAATACTATTTCATTGACAAATGGCCCTATATACCCTGCTTACTTTCTTAATGTAACTAAGGACAATCCTAATCTTTAATACCACTATTTTTCTCATTGGAAAGTTTATTAAATATAATAAATAATATTTCAATAATGTAATCTACCTTCTGAAAACATAAAGGTGTGGAAGATTTGTCAAGCTGTATGAACAACTATGATGCAAGACTAATACTTAACGACAATTTCCTTTACATGGCTCAGTGCTCTCTAGTTTTGTGATATACACATACACATACGCATATATGCCTAGTATATATAGTCTGTTTCTCAAGGGGATACTATTGGCAGGACACTTTGAATTTTACCTTGGAGTATTGCTCGCGATCAAGTTCTTGACTAGACCCAGACCCCGCTGTCTGCTTAAACCGGTGAACTTTCATTTTCATCTGTCTTGTTCGCTCCTCCACTACTAAGCTTGCTGCAAAAACACATAATGGAAGCTCATTAAAACACATGAAGCATCTTTTAAGGAAATGGCTGGTTTAAGATTTCAAAGCTTGTGAAATGATTCACACTAAACAAAACTTGAAATAGATCACAATTAATAGATTAAGCAGAATGCAGCGTAGACGGCACTGATAATTGTTAATCTACAGGTGAAAATGATAAAATTACACAGAATGGGGAACACAAATGTTAGCAACAAAAATTAAGCACCCTATTTCTTCATCTGATGTGAAATATTTTCAACTCTCTTCATAGGTTATTATGCAGAATCAACTTTAACTGTGAAATGGTGTTTTCTGTGCATTCAACTTGCTGCTGGTGGTTAGCTATGAACAAATCTGCATACCAAACACGCCACACACATATGCTTGCATGCATGCACACCCACTTGGTATCCTCAGCTAAAGAGAAGTCTCTTGAAAACTATTTTATTGATAATCATCTGTTCTTTGGAGGTATTCTTCCTATAGCATGAACTCTGACCAACAGTTTTTGACCACTATTTGTTGCCTTTAACAATGCACTTATTTAGACAAAAGAAAAATTTCAACCTCTTTATGGCTTGCATGAACTCATAAAGTTTGAAAATGATATGCTCTATTTGTTAGCTCTTTTACAATATAACATGTACAGAAACATATTCCACTTAAGGCTTTATGTGATAAGAAGCGGGTGTGATAGAGGGCAAGATCGTAATCCAAACTGACTAAAGCCAGAATCCATCACAATCTAGCTTAAAAAACTCTGTCTCTGATTACTGTGCTTTCACATATGGAGGGGAAAGAGTCAAGGCTATAATTGTGTGTAAATCATTCAAAAGCTCATAACTGTGCTGAGTGAGACCTAAATTAGTTTTATTTACAATTTAACTAGTATTGATATCCTAGAGTGTTTAACCTCTCAAACAAGTTTAAACTGGACTTATAAAGTAGAAGTGTGTGTGTGTCTGTGTGTGTATTGAAATGTATACATGACCTTTGTACCATTCGACCTCTAAAACACATGCTAAGGTGTGTATGTGAGTGCACGCATGAGTGCATGTATGAGAATATGTCTTAAACTTCAGCTTCTGTACTTGAGTCATAATTTTAATCCAGCCAGCCAGCCACATTCTGACCTCTACCTTAGTGAAGTTAGTAAATTAGAGAGACTCATTCTATTATAGCAAAGTTCTGAAAATTAAGCACGACAAACATTTGCTTTGAATGTTATCCTAAGAGACAATACACAATGATTGCCTTTAGCTAGAAGACATTTCACAAACAGCTTCAAAGGTTTGTTAGTTACTGGACAGCACACAGAGCCAACAGTGGCATTATGAAGCGAGCTCCAATGAGACAGCTCTTAGGAACTGCAACGAAGTTATGAAAATAAAGATTTTTATGTATAGAATGTCATAGTACAGAAAGCCATATGTAAATATATCTATTTTCTGTACTGCACCTGTCATAAGTATCTCTTGGTACTATTCTTTTCTTTTTTGATTTAAGGGAGCTAAAAAAAAATCTATAGTTGTAATGTATAAGTAAATCTTAAAGCAATACACTGTAACCTCAATTTCATAGATAATTAAATGTTAATTTAACATCCTAGTCAAATACATTAATGTTTAAAGAACCATTATGACACTTGCTAAACCAAAACTTTGTTATATTTGCATTTAGTAATTTGCAGTTCTTAATATTCCTTCCCAGAAGGTACAGGCCCAAAACACCTAGAAATAGTCATAGTGAGTGAACTTCGCCATTCCATCCCCTTTCTCAAAGTAGGGTTACATTACCTTATGACGTCTGCATTTTAATACTCACTTTGCAAAACTTAAAGCTATACCCTATTAATGTGCCAGTAATAAGTGATCTGAATGTACAGTTTTCAGGGACTTTATTCCTAGTTTCCAGAAATTCTCAGCATACTGCACTTACTCACAGGAAAGGTTAACAAAGCAACTTTTACATATCATCAGGACGAAAGCAATCTCCAAATTAGTATTAAACCCAAGATCACCAGTAGATCCACTCAACTTTCCAGCAAATACAACTATTATGCCATCTTCGCTGCTTGAGCTCAGATTCCAAAAAGAAGCCACATTCAAATAAGCCTGATCATTTACTTGAGCAATCAGTATAATCACATATTTAATTGTATGTATACTCGCATCATGTTGCTCAGACTCCTTTTTGTGTCCTCTTTTTGATGTCACTATGATTAATCTAATACTATGAAATGGTTGTTTGTACAAGTTATCACATGCCATTGAAAGGCTACTTTATAATCACACCCTTGGTATGAATGTAAGTGCTATTTAACTTTTCTATATGCTTTTATTTCTCTTTAAAATGCACACTGTGGAATAAAATGACAATCTATGTGGATTATAGATATAAAAAGCTAAATCTCTAAAACTTCAATCCTAAAATATAAGTCCACTAATATCTTGTTAACAGGAAGAACAACAGAAATAATCACAAGCAAACTCTGTCCTTGGAATAATATCCCTCAACTCTTTTGCTACAAACAAAATTAGTTACATATCAAAATTTCCAGTATCTTGTTTAGAAAAGATAATTATTCCTTATCATTTAAAGGGCTCTACTCTTTTACCAATTGTAACTCTAACAGCAAAATTTAAACGTGAAATAAAACACTTAACAGAACCAAATGAGACCCATGCATTAAATTTACATTTTAAGTCATTCTCATGGTTTGTAGCAATTCAAACAAATACAGGGATTAAAAGCCAAACTGTCATTTAGTTACAAAAAGATTTAAAAAATTAAGGTTTTCAGAGGTATTATCTTTCATCCCTGTGATATATTAGAATCAAATAATTCTGACAATAACAGTATTATTTAGTTTTAATAATAATTTAGCTTGTATACCATAGACTACTTTAATTATAATTGTAGATAGCTCACTAAAGTTTGTTACAGTACATTAAATAATTCACCTCCTGTAGTTAACATTGCAGCTTTATTATTAAATTGTTTTCCTGAGGAGTTGAAAGGCTGACATCTGTCCCAGAAACGATAGCCTCAGGGCTGTGCATATGTTGGATAAACTGCAGATCAATACAAGTACACGTTAAAGTGCAGAACTGTACTTCAAAAGATCCTTTGGCTTAACACCAATGTCTTGTTCCTTGTTCTGTGAAAATTCAGGTTTTTCAAACCTACCCTTCTCAAAAATACAATCAAGAATGGGCAGGAGCAGGATTTCCTTTTAGGAGCTACCTTATGACTTCTCTTCCTCTAAAACTCAACAAGGAGAATTCCAATCAGAGTACATAGGGTAAGATTAGTAACTGTAACTTACAAAGTACTAAGTATAATTGTCTAATGGAAAATATTCTAGGGTACTAAAAATAAAGTCTTGGGTTAAAAGGCATTCCTCTTCATATTATGTACTTGGCTAAGATTTGTTTATATATACACTTCTCTCTCTCTCTCTCTCTCTCTCTCTCTCTCTCTCTCTCTCTCTGTGTGTGTGTGTGTGTGTGTATGCACAACAGCCTAGGAGTAAATGACAGAGGACAATTGACAATTGACTGGAGTCAGTTCTCTCCAGCATTCGGGTCCCGGGGATTTAACTCAGGTCAGGGTATGAGTTTGTGGGCATGTTTCCTTATATACTGAACCATCTCATGAACCCACATTTCTTAACCCATTGAAATTGTGCAAATGATTTCACCTCATTCATAGTTTGATAACGAAGTATGATTGAAGAGTGAATCTACAAACAAGCTAAAACTATTTATGAATTTCTGCCTATACCTTTATGTATTTAAATAGACTTGCCTCTAGTATTACTTTAAAAGCCAAGGATAAAAAAAATTGAGTATAATTTTATTTTTAATTATGTGTAGATATGTGTGTTTGTACACACATATATGTTCAGGTGTCCAGAGAGGCCAGAAGAGAACACTTGAATCACCTGGAGTTGAAGTTGTGAGCTGGAATACAGACAGTTATGAACTGGAAACCAAAGTGAATTCTTTTGCAAGAGCAACCAGCACCATTAAATGTTGACCCAACTGTCCAGATGCCCATTTTAAAATTTCATTTCGTAAAAGTAATACTGAAAAAGATTAACAATTCTTAATATTTTTTGAGTACTGTAATTTTTATATGTCGTTTCCAAAGATGATGGTATTTCTGAAATATTTTGATATTATAGTAATGTGTGATTTATTAGCAATCCAAGTTAAAGTTTTCATGAATTTATATTTGTGTAAAAATGACTCTGTATCAGTTTCAAAATCTATAAAGCTAAAAATTAACACAAGCTTAAATTTTGATATTTGAGTCTGGAGAGATGGCTCAGAGATTAATAGCACTGGCTGTTCTTTAGAGAATCCTCATTCGATCGCCAGCCTCCTGTAACTCCGGTTCATGGTCCCTGACGCCCTCTTCTGGCCTCTGTGGACACTGCATGCATGGAGTGAATGCATAAACATAGGCAAAGGTAAAACACCCATACTAAAACCTGACATATGTTTTCAAGTGTTTCTTGTGAGATATAATTTTAAATGGACAAAGAGAATTTCTACATTAACTTTGTTGGTATCAAAAAGATTTTCAACATTCATTTTGCAAACACCAGTTCACAGGAGTCAATCCTGAAACACAATAACCTCTCGTAGGATAACTGAGTTAACTTTGATGTGCTATCATATTTCATAGTTAAAAGAATTGAAATCCCTGCTTCCTCCTTACATGGCAACATAGTTACGGGATGGCTAGTAAATGACATAATGTAACTTAACTGTTGACACCTACAATGACTCAGGTATTGACAACAGTGTAAAGAATTCATTATCTCAAGCACTGTATTTTAAGAAGTAAGAAAGAGGCAAACATCAACATAAGACAGAGACTAGAAAGTAGTAAAATGTTAAGAATATCCTGCTAATTGAACTGCAGTAGGGAAAAATGATACAAAGTCTGACTACAAAGACATTTTAAATATACACTCCATCTCAAAATAGTCTATCAGGTAAGGTGGGATGGTATTTGATCATTTAAAATGCAATACTTGAATTTTTAAGAACTCTTTAAGTGTTTTAAGTATCCTTCCTTGCTTAGACGCAATGCAATAAGAGAGTTAAGAATGGGCATGAGGACTGACTAAATCTATAGCTGATTCACTGTTCTTCATCACCTCAGTGGTTCCTAAAATGCATCTATTTGGAGTTTCTATTTGTAAAGAGAAGAGAGTCCTCAGAAAACCTCTCTTGCAAAATTATTTTCACACTTGTAATACAGAAACAATAATGACTCATTCTTTGGCTCTATTACATTCTTTCCAACATTTTTTAATTCATCAACTTACCCAGTCGGTAGGTGGTATGAGAAAAACCAGCTGAACACTACATTATTATCTCTGTCGTGTGTTAAAATGGATAGTGTCTTCCCTTGATGATCAACCTTACTTTCAAACTTACAGGGAGTTAATGAGCCGACAATCCTTACTTCTACATCAGCACTGTCATAGCTACTATACGTAAAAATAAAATCCGTAAAGATTTTTCACTCTGTACGATTTCCCAAATCCTAGTGATTCGCCTTAAATAAAATACATTCCTGTTGGCAAGTACAGCAATGTTTTTCGTTGTTCTTACAGTGCTGTGGAATAATCCTTTTGTCCACTGCAAAGCTATGTCACTCAGGTTGGTTTAATAAGAAGCTGACTCACCAGTGCTCTTAGATACTAACTAACTAGTCTTCAGTATTAACGGAGACAGTAAACGTTTGTGATTATCCAGCATGAGAATCAAAGCCAGTGACAAGCTAACTAACACCTGTGCAGTGAAAATACCACACTGGCTTTAGGAAAATTAAATACGACCATCTTTTGGTCTAGAGAATTGAAATGGATAAATTGAAGTGGCAAGGGTGAGAAAAAGATTACTTACACAAATAATTACTTAAAATCTCACCGCAGTCACAGGACCTCACATTTTGTTTTAGTATGCTTATTTCCAATAGACTGCCTATAGAGATCCAGATAGCCAATCCCAGGTGAAAACCTGCAAGCTTCAGCACACCAAACACCTGTCCTCAACAGACAGGGCCAGCGACTGATGGAAGAATCTAGCTCCTCTGCTCTGCTCACGGTCAAGTCTTTGGAGAACATTTATTTTTATCCAAATTGACCTCTAAACAGCCATCCTCCTCATTGTTCTAACAACACTAACAACAAATAGACTCTATTTTGGCAGACTTGATGTAATCTAACTTTGATAAACTCAGCTCCTTTGCACAGTTTCTTTACAATGTTTGGAATATTTGAAGGGCATAAACTAGACAGTGCACATCGAAGACACTATCTATGGTTGGACACCTGCTTAATTTTATTTTCCTCTTCACTTCCTTTACAAATCTCAGGAGGAGTGGGTGAACAAAGTCTTTGATCAGTTAGGACAGCTATGTGTGAAATATCTAGAAGCTTTAATGCCTATCATAATATCATTGCTAGTAAATACACTCAACTGAACAGAATGGGAGGTCAAAACCACATTCTCTGGTTATGTGCTGTGACTCGCTGAGAAGCTAGGATAATATACAGGCAATGATCAACTAAACACCCTTTTAATATGGAAAGTTTAAATCATTATTTATGATATATATTCAAGTAAAAATACTGCACCAGAATGATTGATCCCAGAAAATTAAGGAACATGAACCTTCAAAAATATCCTCTCTCTTTCCATTGACTTGTCTTTGCCCCACCCACAGCTCTCTGTTGCTCTCTTGAAGCCACAATTAGTGACCTAACCTAGAGTTTCATATGCACTGAGCAATCACACTACCATAGATTTTTACCTCAATACTATGTATCATAAATCTTAACCTACAAGAACAGGAAATGACTGACCTGGTGTCTTATGCTATCTATTAAATAATAATTTGTGAAAAAAAATAATTACAATCTTTTGTTACTATTTAAAGACAATAAAGAAAATGTGAAATTTTAAAATTCCAAATTGGTTAACATGGAACTTCAAGCATATTTCTTTCCATTTTCCCACTATAGCTTACTAGTATTATAAATGATTAATGAACTATATTATAATTAATGCAACAGAAAGTAAGAAAATTTTGACCTTTTTCACTTTTATATAAATTCAATCTAATTAAGATTAACGCCATACTTGCATAAATTTTACTTTGTATAACTTAACACTCAAACTCCTTCTGTCATCATTTAGCAGGAAAGAGAACAGGCAACATGCTTTGGCATTTATTTTAGAACGTAGATTAAAAGAGCAGCTGACAAGAGGCATGCCTTAGTCAGCTCTTACAATCTTGTTACAATAATTATTATACATTCCATTAGTCGGGTAGAAAACAAAATGCAACAAAACGCCATTTGCTTTTTGTTCCTTTGAAATAATTTAATTCCTTGGACTCTAAATGTCTTTCATTATCCAGGTGCATAAATTACACATGTTTTAAAACTGAGGGCTGGATATTTGTAGAAAACATATCGTAATGTGCTCTGTTATTATTCAAAATTGTTCCCAGGAGCCAGAGATAATGCAGTTAAGAAATATCTAAAGGCATAGAAAATAGAAATGTATCATGACAATAACATTTTTCTCACCTTGAAGTCATTTAATTTCTGGTTCACTTTTGATCTTCTTATATCATTATTTCGATGCCCCCAAACTACATTCATGGGCTCTTTAAAACTGTCCAGGAAATGTAGCAGAGAGGGAAAAAGTGGCTTATTTTTAGAATGAATGATTAAAAAATAGGCCTAAAAGCAGTCTGTGTAACCTAAAATGCTATCATCTCTCAGCTTTCAGCATAAAAGGAGGCAAAGGTAAATAAGCTGTAGGAACATTTCTTTGTCATTCGTCACCTGGATTTTCAACCCCAGATTGTAAAGTCTCGGCCACAAAGAAAGAACCTGTTTTTTGTTGCTGTTGTCGTTGTTGCATGGGCGATTTAACGAGAAACCACGTATAGATTTAGCCACGTGGCCCACAGGTGCGTCAGCAGGTGGCCATATAAAAACTAAGCAGCCCAAGATCACTGTGTCACGAAAGCCTCTGTCGCATGCTGAGTGCAAAGAGGACAGAACACAGACTACATGATCAAAATCCGGGTCTGCCTTACAGCACCTGAGGCGTCCACGTAAGCCTTAAGGCTGTTTCTCTACAGTATAAGTACTCTGTGTGCTACTCGGTATGCACAGTAGGCATCAATAAAAGCAGGACGCTGAGTTCCTGTACCACAAAGCGGTTCTGAATAGGGTCCTTAGAGGAGGGCCTACCACTTACCAAATGAGTGACTGACAAGGGGGTCAGGTTTCCAATCCCTTGAAGATTTAGATGTCTCAGGAAATAAAGAACATCAATACTCAAATTTTGGGTTGTTATGAAAATATGAGATAATGCACAGCACCCTTAGTTGTGTGATCAATACATAGTGAATGATGCACTTTGTTTATCATTAATTGTGCTCTAGAACACTACCAGGTTATTCCTCTACAGGTAGAGTGGCCAACTGTTTTTCCAAAATCTGTTGCAATTTTAGCACTTACAGTGTTAAATCCTTGGAAAATTGGAGTCTTTAGTTGTGAGATAATTTTATATACAGTCATCAAAACAAAGGCAAATTGATGAGCTTATTGGCCTGTATGATCAGTCAGTCCTCTTGCTCATTTTCTCAGCGAGCAATCATTCAAACTACATGAATTCCCTATTATAGATTATAGAAGAGGGTCTGCAGCTCACAGCTACGGGATTTCTTTTTACAGTAAATATGTCTTTCATTTTCAGCTTCTAACATGACTGAAAAAGATTCTGAACTTGCTTTAATTCCTTCTGGGCTGTGAGGGTGACTATTAGTGGTTACATTGGTTCGAACCCTAGAAGAACACATCATCCTGGCTGCTGAGTCCTGCTGGGTGAACTTTCCTATTTGTATCTTGTGTTGATTCCAGTTTCATAGTCTGTTTTGTGAAACATATGTACACCCTGTCTCAAAGACTTGGATGAGTGTAACATCCACCTATGAAAACTTAGTATTTGATGTGGTTTAAATGTGGATTCTGCATACAAACTTTCTTTTGTATCAGATGGAAATTTTGTAGTAGCCAACCTGACTTTTGGTTGATAAGAATATACAGAAGACCTCTAATTAAATGTCTTCTAAGTAATTGTTGGTCTGTGTCTTTTGTAAAATGAATGAGACTCATTTCCAATATAAAATCCAAATGATTTGGAGCTGGAGACACGGCTCAGTGGTTAAGAACACTCGCTGTTCTTTCAAAGGACCCCTGTTCAGTTCCCAGCACCTGTGACAGTTGGTTCACAACCCTTTGAGTTCACAACTCCAGCTCCTGAGGAATCTGATACCTCCAAGGATACCTGCACCCATGTGAACACCTTACGTAACTAAAACTAATAAAAATAAATCTTAACAAAACAAATAAAAGATTTAAAGAAACATTCAAAGGAGTCTATCACACTGTTAACCTTCCATTCAAGTAATATTCTTCTGAATCTAAGAAAAAACACACTGGTTATTTTTGTACTATTGAATATAAGTTTGCTTCTGATACCTAAGTTAGGAATACAATGTAGTCATGAGCTTAATAAAACCAAAGGCAACTTCAACATTTCATTGAAGAGCCTTTTTCTTTAGTTACTATTTGTTCCTAGTATGTCAAACAGTATTTGCTCAGACGTGCACTTTATGTGTCTGACATATAATTACATTCTGTGTAATTTCAGACTAAACAGAATTGAATATAATCTCCCATACTGAGGTTCACAACATATGATAGGTATATTAAGATGTATGTGGGTCTATGTGTGTGTGCATTTACACAGGGAATTCCGGTGAGAGAACTGTGCCGCTGAAACTAGACGTACAAGAGACTTTGAGCTACTTATTGTGAGTGCTGGGAAGTGAACTCAGGTCCTTTTCAAGACCAAGAAGTACTCTTCACCATTGAGACGTCTTCCCAGTGCCAAGAACAGAGATCTTGACTAGGGCTAGAGCTGTTAACAGGACAAGCTCTGAGAGTTACTAAAATAAACAAATCAATTCAGACTACTTTTAAATATCTCATAAATACACTTATCAACACTACACGGTTAAAGTATTAAGACACTATTATTATGATTTATAAATTTATATTCAAAATTTTAATAATCAGGCCAGGTATAATTCTGAAAAATAATTGATGTGGGAGTACAAAAACTGAGGGTGGAAGCCAGAAACTCAGCTGAAATTTAAGTGAAAAGATCAAAAATAATTTTTGATTAAAAAGTCATAGAAGAGGTCAGAGACTTCCCATGACAATGGGCTGGATGAATTCTGCTTCCTATGTCTCTCAGATAGACAGGATGATAATAAGACAATCTTGAAGCTCACACCACTAATATAGGTCGCTGCTCTAAACATGCATGAGTAGAAAGTTCATGAAGCTCATGCTATCAAGACAACAAAGTGTAGGGACTTTCTGTTCTGCACAGTAGATGTTAGCGAGAGAGGATAATGGAAAATCAGAATCAAATCCTTTATCTGCGAGAGCAAGAAAATAGTATCAACCCAAGGAAACTCAGCAAGAAATAAAGAGTATGTCATGAATTCCTATAATAAAATAAAAAATTAGCACATAAGATATACATTGCTAGTTTATAGAAATGTTTTAGTTATCAATGTAGATAAATGAATTTTGCATCAAACTATTTTTTAGTTTTAAGATGTTTTCCTCCTTGATCTATACTTTATGAATAGGAAAGAACTGACAAGTGACAAAATCACTCCAGAGAAATAACTATCAAATTATTTTGATCATTATTCTAATGGTTGCATAGCTCTTACATAGCATAAAAGATACACTATGAATGATTAAAAATTACATTAATATTTACCTTTAGTAGAAGAGTTATATTTTTCTTGTTCTTCAATGAATTAAATGCACATAATGATGGAAACAAAAGAAAGAAATCAGCAAATTTATAGTTAGACATGGAAATGTGAATTAAGAAAATGGCATGAATACTAAAATGCATAACACATAAGGTGACATGATAAACTGCATGATAAACCATGAGGTAGTTTCACATATGATACTGAAATTAATTAAAAAATGAAAACAGCAATCCAAAGATTTAAAAAAAACAAAAATATCGGAAAAATAACTTGCTTGATATTCCCAATGGATATGCTACTATACATTTTTTTGACTTTCAAGAACTGTATAGTTTGGAAACAACTTTACTAAAACATTACAATTTAAACCCACCACTATCTCACACTATTGAAAGCATACTTAACCTACATATAAACTTTAATTGTATAATTGCCATTTCCTATGATTTGAAATTCCATGTGATCAATCCCTTTTCCTCTATTGAATAGAAAGTATATAACCTATGGCATGGAAACACTTCTGTAGCATTTGTGTGTGAAATATATATATATATGTGTGTATATACATATATATATCCCAATATAAGTAGTCTTTTCTTTTTTCCTCAAATTTATAGTAAATATCTCAAGATAAAATTACTAACATTTTTTACAGATCACATATATTAGATATTTCATAAAACTACATCTCCCTCTTTGCTGTTATATTATTTACTGAAAAATAACTGGCTGTCACATCGGAAGGGAGGTGTCAGTATGGTCTCATGTGTTAAGCAGTACATGTGATGTCTACACAGACTAACAGGCTTGCCTTTAACTTTATGAATGATCTTTACATGCTTCATTAAGAGGCCTCAATGAAGCAGAACTACCTGACCTGTTCAGAAAAATCACACATTTAAACAATCACTCACAGCTGCCTTCATCCTTATTCTATTTAAAATGACAGTATATTACATTCAATAATTTAGGAACACTCTACTTTCAATTTTTACATATTAAGAATAAAGTATACACTATATTTTAACCTGTTTTTGTGTCAAAGTATGTACTATAATAATATATTTTTCTGGAAGCCTACTTTTATATACCAAGATTGCACATATTGTGTTAATACTTATATTTCTTAAAGGAAATTTTAAAATAATTTTCAAATACTCAATAAATATATCTTTTAAAATGACAGTCTTTACATTTGGAAAATCTATTTATAGTACATAAGATAAATAAATACCACTGATAAAAATTTTAAAAATATTAATCAAATCAAATTATCTTTGTAGTCACCCTAAAACAATAATATAGATAATTATATACAGAAAATGTATTAATAAATTAATTTATGATTATATCAAGAAATTGTACCTCTGTCTAGGAAACTAATCCACTGAAAATCCTTTGTTCTTACCAATCAGTTGTTTATTAACTGAATTACTTTTAAAAACATTAAGTCAGCCCTTTCTAACAGATTAAACAAGAAAAAACAAAAGTCAAGTGAGCTTAAGCAGTCACAAATAAATTTCAGCTGATGTTAATTCCCACATGAAATTCATCAAAAAGGAAATTAATGACATACTATCACCTTAAGAACAGTGAAATTCATCATAAATAAAATGCATTAAGTATTGTCTAGCCCATGATCAAATCACTTCAGAAACCCATTAGGGACAAATGTGTCGCGTGAACTCTTCAGTATGAAAACACCCCTAAGAAGATAGCAGGAGACACTGCTACCATTTACCACAAGCCCCAAATCATGTCCCAACGCCATGAAGTACACCTCAGAATGCTTAGATTGGATGGTACACGATGACTGTCCCATTCTACAGGCTTGTCTATATCAGAACCTTCAACAATAAATTGTGTTTACTAAAGTATTTGCCATAATTAATATCACAGGAACTCCAGCAGTGTCATCCCCACTCATCCCGTTCTTCCCACCTCAATCCAATCCTTACACAGTTGTTTTCTCTGAAAGACAGCTGCGAATATGAATATCATAAAGAGTAGATATTAACAAAGAAACATAAATTTTAAAAATAAACAGGTAGTCTAATTGACCTTGAAGAAATATTACTATAGTGCCGCATGGAGTGTTTTACTTGTAACTGGAGGAAATGCAAAGAATTTCAGAAACACATGACTTGCTGAGTTTCAGTGTGACCAGCAACACTGGATTTCTAGTGAAGCATCCAAATTTACAGTTTGTTCAGTTGTGCAACAAGAGTTCATGAATGAGTAAGTTAAAACCCCATCATCTATTTGTTAAATAATCAAATTTTTGACAGAAGCATTGTTAGTATAAGCATCATTCAAATAACATTATTTTTTTTCTCAACCATCTCAAAACATTGCAGGAAAAAAAAAAGCCTATTAGAAATGTGGCTTCTACCATCGAAATCTGGTATTTTAGAAAGAATTTTCACCAAGACTGCATTTTGCTAATTGATTAAATGTACACATTTACCTCATCCTTGAACACTAAAGCATGCTGTACCCACAAGAAACATCATTTTAAAAACACAAATCTGGCTATTCGTTAGCTTTTATGGCCCCCTTTGCAGTATTAAATTAGTAAGTCAACACCACGTATTCACGCTAACATTCCTATTATCAAGTATTTTGCATGGTAAAACAGGCCACTTCGATCCCTGAAGCAATGCAATCTGTGGGGAAATGCAAGTTTTATAGCAGCAGCAGGCTATTTCATGGGGAGGCAGAGTGGCAATGGATGTTTTACTATGTTCATTGTTCTTGAACCACAGCCCTGAACTAGAAAAAAATTCAGCAATTCATTTAGTCACTGGTAATATATGCAATAGAAAATACGAATGTCATTGACCTACTAGGAAACGGGTCGGAAGAAAACAGGATTTTAGTCCAGCATTTCAAACATTTAACATATATCCTCTAATCTTGGTTTCTACTGTCAGAGCAAACCTCCCCTCCCCCAAACACATACATGGCCATTCTCTTAGGAAAACAACCCATGTATACTTAATGTAAGAAAATGAGACAATGTGGCTCATAGCAAAATGACAAATACATGTTCTGAGTAATTTTTTTTACCACCAAACTATTTAAAACTCAAGATATGGTCAATGAAGTTAAAATGGAGCACACTCAATGATCATATTTAACTTTTAATTTTAAAAAAAATAATGTAAGGCCTTTTTAGCACATAAAATAACAGACAGTACTGAGGTTTTGAGAAAGGGTATCACCTAGTTTTATGCCTCTGCAAAACTGTTCAGGACTCCACCCACTCTTTTAAACATCTAAATTCAGTCACTCAGTCACTCACTCAGCAAACGCTGATTGCTGTGTGGCATGGACCACTGAAACTAAGTGCTGAGGTAAAATTCTAAGAAAATTAATGCTTAGGATTAGAGAGTTGTGTATTAGACTTCGTCATGTAATAAAAGGGAGTGGCAAGAGGAGAAGTTTATCAACTCCAGGTGTTTGGACAAAGATCTCTCTGTTTTGGATACCTTGTTCTATACTGCCGCTTCGAACTGGCACCTGTGGAAGCTGTCTTCCCCGGCGACTGCTGAAGGATGTGTCCGCTGGAGGAGACCGCGTTGGGCTTCCCTGTCGGTGCGTTCTGTAGGCAAACAGCAAAGGGCGGGTGAATTCCAATACAGCCTGGCAAAACATTCTTGCCTTTTTCCAGTCACTACTAAAACAGGCAGAAAACACCTAACTGGGTTATTGGAAGCAAAATCCAATACTGTAAAGGACATATATAAAGTACTACTGTAATGAGGCTGAAGGAGGCACATACACATTCTACATGGTGGATTCTTGAATTCAGCAGAATGTGATTGACTTTCTCTGAGGCGTGCTTTCTTAAAGACATCCATTGTGTTAGTACCATGACAGAACTGACCACAGCCTCTTGAGCTTAAACTTTACATGTATGTAAAGAGTTCTGAAGGCATATTGCCAGACATCTGCAGCTACGCTCACACACGCTTTAGAGTCATGTGTAATAATAAGTTCTCGATGCACAGCCAGATGTCAGTTACCAAGAACTTGTGCATTCTTTTTAAATAGAAACAAGCAACGGACCTTGAAAAGGATTTCAGATAACCTTGGACACATGCTACAGGATATCCTGATGTGAGGATTAATGTTGAAATGAGAATATGAGAGGCATGCAGATACTCATTCCCACCCAGATAAAGCTGACCTCCACCTGCTGGCATTCGCTTTGGAACTGAGGAAGTTTTAAACACTATATGGCTCTATAAACACATATAAAAGGTTACTTTATTAAAGTCTCTGATACTCTAATAAACAAATACATATTTAATTGTGAGTAAAGTCATCATAAAGCATTTCACATAGTAGAGTATATATGATATGCCACGAACAGATGAAAAGGACAGAACACAGCCAGGCTTAGTTGTCGATGGCAGCGAACTGGCAGGAACTGGCGCACTCTGCCAGCACAGTGAAGATAGATGTGAGTGGGAGAGGATGTGGGTGAGGACTGGGTCACAAGGAAAAGAGTAGGAACCATGGTGTCATAATGAGTGAAAGCTTCGAGTGCTCAGGAAGGAACAACACCACACCAACACCCGGCAGCAGGACACGAATGCTGGGCTGGACACTGAGTAGCAACCTTGTCAGGAGCGGAGAAGGTGGCGCCGAGCCTCCAGGGGCAAGGTGGTGCATAGAACACAGGGTTCTGACACTAGAGTGCTCGCTCGACCGCGAGCGAGTGGGATGCTTTCCCCTAACGACTGCTTGATCAGTTGCTCTTGGGATTGCGTATCCCCTTCTAGAAAGGCATGATGGGAGAACCCTAAAACATTAGTGCCAAAAGAGATCTTCAGTCAGCAGGTTTCATTAACTTAATTCCAACACAGTTGTCCAAGGAAAACCTGGATACTCTTAAAGTGAGTTTTAAAGTACAAGAGGAACACTCGTCACACAGTTATTGAGATGGAAATGTCACTGTTATCCCAGCATCTGTGTGTTATAAAGGGCCAACCTAAGTTGCCCTAATATCATCAAATTCTTGTCAACCATCCAGAATCAGAGAATTCAGTCTTTTTCTTTTGGTAGGAATGGGGTTATTGAACTCTATGTCCAGAGTGCCAAAAATGGAGAATAGAAAAGAGGGACACAGTAACGATTTCTTGATTGTACGAGTGTTTGAAATTAGAACAATGAATACTACGTCATCTCCATGGTATTCTCTAAGAATGTGAAATCTAAATGTATGTATGCTTTTACAATGTTCATAGTTCTACAGTGCAAGAAGTAAGTCTAAGGTAAATAGAACACCAAAAAAGCATGTTTCTTCATCTTAGACCAACTCTAAGAAATAAAAATAAAGCTTGAACAGTACTTAATTTACACACCTAATTAAGCACAAATGGTAGATGTGTGGGTAAAACAGGTTCTCTTAGATGTGACAGTATCTGAAAATGTCTTTGTGAATATAATGGTAGTTATCTTCATATGGTATTCAAGACAATTATGAAATAATTTTCTGAAGTAAATACTAAGAATTAAATAGATACGTATAGATACATGTGCATATCTCCATAAAAGAGATGCATGCGTTTGATTATTTTATCATGTTAGCATTATTTTAATTAAGTGACGGTTAAAATTCCTGTTATGCATCATATTGACAAGAGTTTGACAAAATCTCATTCTTTCATAGCAATAATAGAAAATGTGTTTATTTTCTACAAGTGTGAGAATAACACACATTGGTCACCCAAAATGTACTTATGAAGACTTTACCCCATTAGCTCAATATTCCTTCTGGTAATTAAAATATTTTTTACAACAAGCCTGATTTTTGCTTTATGCTATGTCTTTCATTTCAGAACAGTAAAAAAGAAAATGTCAGTTTTCAGAGAACAAGAAAGTACACCTTACACTTGCAATAAGGGTACATTTTATCCTCCTGGGCTGCAGATTGCGGCTTTATTAGATATTGAGTCCTGCCCTGAAACCTTACCTGTCATTGCCACTTACAACCTAAAAAGGATCTGCTGACATTCTACACATTCAAATAGTTCACCTATTCTAACTGACTTGCTCATGAGCTTAACTAGACCAAACTGAGATGGGAAGAATTTCTATGACATATTTCCAACGCTAAACAATGTTTTATCTATTCTTTATAAGTCATTACTATGAGAATCAGAGTGTTCAAAATATATTTATTGGATGTGGTTTGAAATTTTAATTGTACATTTTTCACATTAGTAATGGAGCGTCTCTTGGGTGCTACAATTTTATGATAATCTTACTTTATCCCTTGGTGAAATGTCTAACCCCATAAGAACAACCTGAATGTGACTTTAGATAAGAATAATTTGGGTGGACTTTAGGTTTCAACCAATAATATGAACATGCTATAACAACCATTTTCAGAAGTCATGAATGGATTCAGGGTGAATACTGTACTGCTTTAAAATATGTGACTTGGAGAGCCATGTTTGAGCTGGAAGGAGGTTGGCAGAATCTGAAAAGTGCCCAAGTTGTTTCAAGTTAAAGATTTTGCACAAAACCCTTTGGTTCTCTTTTTTCTTTACACAAAATAACTCTTCATTGTCCCATTAGCAAAAAAAGTTCTTGCTACATGTCAATCATTTAGTACAGCTCTGAGGATGGGTAAAGTTCTTGCTACATGTCAATCATGAAGTACAGTTCAGAGGATGGGTAGAGTTTTTGCTACATGTGAGTCACGGAGAACAGTTCAGAGGATGGGTAAAGTCACTCAGAGCAAGAGAGAGATGTGGTTACAAGTTTGAGTTCCAAGAAGATGAACTTGTAAAGAGTTGAACATAGTTTTGCAGAGAAGAGGCAATGGAATTAAGAATGGTTTGTTTAGGTAGATGGAAAGGAGACCTGGTCAAGAACTTCAAGGTACAACAGTATAGAGATGAGAGAATCAAGGCTGTCAAGCCTTGGTCATTTTAACAGAATGGGATATAATAGAAGGAAAGGAGGTGAAAAGAATGGGAGAGACTTAGAATGAACATGTTAGAAAAAAAATGTTAGAGAAGGAAACCAAGAATGGATGGAAGAAAAAAGAAGCAAGATCTAAGAAACAATGAGATGACAGTAAGATCTTTAATGTTAGTATGGTGACAGATACATGCTAAGCTCTGAATGTGTGTGTGCATTTACATAGATACGTACGTGCATGTATCTGTGAACTTTTGTGCTGTATACCCTTTGAAGCATAATTACTACTGTTTTATAAATACAACTGAGGCTCATTCATAACTTGCACAAAGACAATGAGAGAAAAATGCTACAGACAGGATCTGCACAGGTTTGCTGAGAACCAACAGGGGCCTTCTTTTCTGACAGGTGACAAATGTGTGCGATTTCTTCTTGACTTTTGTTCTGAATACCTGAACCTAAGGCTTCAGCATGCTAGATGGAAATTTTACTCATGACAATATTTACTGTAACAGGACTTGTTTTAATACCAAGGAACAAAACAAAAAATTTCAACAACATACAGATATACATCTAAAATTGAATGATTTAGTGTGGCTTAAAGGAATCATGGTCTCAGAGTTTACAGGATAAAAATGTATGCAAATGACATTTAATAAGTCTGCTTTATATACTCTGCCATTGGTTTACGCCTATACATATGCAGTAGCTCACCTCTGCAAGTGTGTATCTAAATATTTACTTCTGGGTTCAATCGTAGTCTGACTTCCTTCACTGAACTCCACTGTGTTAAGTTGAACTAAACGCACTTCACTGCAAAACCCTAGCTCTTTTAGCCAGACAGTTCTAGGTTTTCAGATGTTCCCAGCTGAAGCTCTAAAAGTATGATTTTGGTATTTCTGTATTTTAGTGATCTACTGTGAGAATGTACACACTATTTAAGTTCCAAAACGGTTTCTTCTGTGATAGCCTTTTCAGGCCTGTAAGGCTCCTTCCCATTGCTCCAACATATAAAATAGTAGACCTGTAGGCAATTCTAAATGATGAGCAAAGCACACAACAGGCAAAATTCAGGAGATGGTACCAATAATAATAATAATAATAATAATAGAGGCTGCTCTCAGTTGAATTGGCACGGAGGTGAAAAGTGAAACTTTATTTTATTAGAACATTCTCTTTGGCTCTTTTTCTTGTTTTGCCATTTTGTCATATTCTACCTTGTTGGCTTTGCTATATATCTTATTTCATTTTATTATCATTTCTTAGGAGCCTGCTTGTATTCTAATAAAGGACAGAAAGGGGATGGATCTGGATGGCAAAGGATATGGGGAGAAACTGGGAGGATGGGGAGGAGAAACCTTAATCAGACTGTGTTGGATAAAAACAATCTATTATATGCAGGAAAAGAGAGAGAGGATGAGAGGATGCTGCTCAGAGTGGTCGGCAGCAGAAGGCAGTGTGAACTGCACCTGCTTTCCACCCCTAACAGGTCACAGTATGTTTCAGAAGGTCTTCTTGTTAGATTCTTCCACCCAACGGCAAGTTTGATTCAGATGAACTTAAAACCATGATAATTTCACAGCAACATGTTTCAGAATCCACTGCATAACTGTAATGTCAGGTTTCTGTGTATGGTTATTAGCCTCTAAAGGTCAAGGATCAATTTCCAATATTGCCAAGTGGGAGAGCATTTGTTTGCCTAACAATCACATGCCCTTGGAATTCATTAAAAGCAGTTAGAAGGAAAGAAGGGAGGAAGGACGAAAGGAGGAAAAAGGAGGGAAACGGTGTAGAAAAAGAGCCAATGCACTAGGGATAAATACTGGTGCATGAACTGACTCTTTGGAGCCTATTGCCTATGGAGGGATACCTGCTCAGCCTAGATACAGTGGGGAGGGCCTTTGTCCTGCCTTAAGAGATCACAGACTTGGTTGCTTCCCCAAGGGAGATTTCACCTTCTTTGAGGAGTGTATGGGGGATGGGGTGGGGAGAAGGTGGAGGGAGAGGAAGTGGGAAGAGAGAAGGGAGAGAGAATTGGGTTGATATGTAAAATAAGACTGTTAACAAAAAACAATCAATGCACAAAACATTCACATTGTGAACTAATTAACCTTAGCTACAGGTTAGCTCAGAACTCCAACATTAACTGCTGTCAATGTGACTTAGTACAGGTCAACTCCCTTGTAACAAGTATTCAACAGTTTCCTTAAAAGTTAGTCATATAACTTAGATTCCCATAAAAATCAGTCAAGCATTTTAATCACAAACAAAGAAAGCCACAAATATCAGAGGCCAGTGTTTGCAGCTATGCCAAGACTGAAGGCTGAAGGCTGGAATGACATGCATTCATTGCCAACAACTACCTGGTACTGTTTAATGCTTCCATTTCTGCCTCACAGTTCAATTACTGTTTTGCAGTTTTTCTTCTATTGATACTTTTTGAGTACCTCTATATTCTTGTGTGTTGTAAAGTGTCTGTCTAAAGGATCAATATCTCTGTGGATAAATAGATTTCAACTGTGTTTTCCTTTCTCCATATTAACTACTCTTTGACATACTTCTTCCTATTTTTTTTTTTCAGAATTAAACTCGGCCAAAAGGAAATGGCTTCATTTTGGCTGATCACTACTTATTTCTTAAACCAGAACTCAAGGTGGTCTGAGTTTATGGACTGAATCAATCACTGAACTGTACAGGCTCTGAGTTATGGTGTCTTCCATCATCTACTCTTGAATATTCCAAACTGTTTTCTTTCTCCCTTTTATTTTTTTAAGGATTTATTTATTTATTATGTAAAGTGTACTGGCTGCATGCATGACTGCCCATCAGAAAAGGGCACCAGATCTCATTATAGATGGTTGTGTGCAACCATGTGGGTGCTAGGAATTAAACCCAATACCTCTGGGAGAACAGTCAGTGCTAATAACTTTTGAGCCATCTCTCCACCCCCCAAACTGTTTCCAAATGGATCTATATTTCTGAAACTCAAAATCAAACATCCACTGCCCTGGTTTAAGGACAGCATATCAAAAACAGAGAGTCTTTAGTACATCAACATGGCATGGCCATGCCAGTCTTAAAATCTCAAAAAGTCTACAGTTCAAGTTTTAGTTTCCTTTTCCTTCTTGTCCTCTGATTTCCATTCTCCATCCAAGGATGGGGACTTCAACTAAAAACATTATTTTCAAGTTTTATATGTTTTCTTATATTTTGCATTTAAAATTTACACAAAGTTTTACCTATTGATGTAGTTCAGTAAGGCTGGTGTATTGAATATTTTCAAATTCCAAATGCCCTACTCATACCTCTGTTTTCACTATGCCTGAGATACATCTGATATTGAACATACTCATTCACCTGTTTCCATCCATGCTTTCAAGGATCTTATGTCTAATGGCCAACTACTCACTATGTACATTACTATGACTTTCTAGGTGTTTCCGTAGATGTGTCAAAAGAAGCGTCAATATGTTTTACATAAAGTTACACAACACATTTAAAACTGGAAAAACTGAAAATCATCAATAATTCCTTAGATTTTTCTTCATATAAACATAGCAAATAAGTACCGCTATAAAAACCAATAATCATAGATTATACCCATGTAGAAAAAGAGACTTTTAAAAAAGATATTATTTAAATATCTAATACACACTCAAATTGTTCACACTTTCCCAGTTATGATTCACTAGAAGCATTTAATGTGATCACAGGAGCAAAACATCCAAGTTCTAACACATGTGTAAGAATGAGTATGTGTCTAGCCCTCCATAGAAATGAGATTGATCAGGAAGAAAAACCATGTTTGCTTGTCCCTTCACACCTACAATTTAAGAGCAGCCCACACAGTGACATTGTCTTTTTCTTCAGCCACTTTTCTCACATAGCTGTCGGTTCATTTCCATGAGAGACATAAAGCATCACAATTTGTGTCTGTACCCTGGAATGTTAAGGGAGAGGCAGGGCCCTCCTGGGTCTACGTAAAAAGGAAGACGGCGGCACAGCACAACAATAAGCCTACCTGTCTGCATCAGAAGCTGTGCATTTCCTAGTCTGTTTTTGGATGCTAGATCTTTCAGACTTTCTGGAGTGCCTGTGGGAATGAAATGTTAAAGAAATACAAAATAGATGATGAATAAAGCTACAGTCACATCAAACAATGAAAAACGAAACAAGACATGAACAATGGCAACTTAGCTTACCTAAATGGTTTTGTCAGTCAACACTTTCACAATTAAAATTATAACAAATAAATAAAATATTGAAATCAGAAAGGATGCTGGGTGGAAGACACAATGGCAGATGGGAGACAGGAGAAGCTGACACCACATTAGTTTAAATGAGTACATCTACAGCAATGATCTGGTGTAGATCCTTACTCAGTGACTTTACTTCTGCCAATGAATAAAACAAAACGTGATGAAATCTATGATATTAAATGCTACAGTGGTAATGATTTAAGTGCTGAAACACCACACAGGGGTTAAGTGACCATTTATTTTGAAACTTTGTGCTCTAGAAAATTTTTGTTTTCCACCACCAAAGTATGAAAAGAAAAACATGAAAGATGTTAACAGAAGTGAGAACATTTAATCCAATCATGAGAATTGCTTTTTAATCAATAATAAAGTATTGATTAAATACTTTAATCTCCCTAGGTAAAGTAGGGAGAGATACAAAAGCTAGCTACACCTGGTATAACAGAATAAAACTGCCAATTTTACTTTCAGAAAGCACACATAACACTTAACATCTAAAAATTAAGATATTGTTTTCTCCTAAAAGCAATGTTCATAGAGAAAGTGAGAGTGAAAGAGATATTTCTTAATGTAACTTACATATACTTATTTAGCCTAAATGCCTGAACTATTATGTGAACAAAATCACTATAATGTGTGGGCATTCATTATGTATATCTGTATATAAAACTTATGATAGCTCTGTATTTAAGGTATAAACACGATAAAATGTGTGTATAAATGTAAGACGCATATATCTAAATGGTTATTACAATTGAATAAGTCAAACATGATTTAACATTTTAACATTGTTACTCATAGCACTACATATTCTGCACAAATAATATAAACCATCATGGCATACAAACAGATACATTTCAAAATTATTAAGAATATGTTCTTTTGTGTTATCATTAAATCTTTATAATTTATGCCTATTACATTATCAAAGTTCTAGCTTCAGAAAATGTTGAGGGATGTATTGTTCCTACTTAGAATTTCAGGCATCTTAATTAAGTGCCTCCTGGACACTAGAAACCCACAGGAAAGCCCCAGGTATTCTCTCTCAAATGTACACACTGCCTTACTCATTTCTCCACCCTCTTCCACTTCTACATCTGTATTCACACATTTTTACTTCTCTAACACAGGTGTGCATTCTTCAGCTGGAGGAACATGCAGTACATGCCTGAATCTAGGGGAGGCAGTTCTCATGTTGACTAGGAACTACTGCTTGTTTCTGAAATAAAGGACATGCCCAAGGCCACAACACAAATTGAAGTGAGGGTAGGGAAGGGAGAAGTGGGTAAAACAGGCTGAAGGGCACGAAATCAAAGTAAATGTAATGTGTGACTTATGGAGAGTTTGTGTGTGGTCCCAGCAGTGATCAGGACAAAGAATCCTTTTCTAATCTTCAGGGGAGAGAAGGATGGGATCTGAGTTTCAGGACGACCATGGGTTCATTTATAATCTGTTTTTGTTTTTGTTTTTTGTTTTTTTGTTTTTTTCTGCTTGTAGCTTTCATTCATTTAACAGAATTGTTGAGCATCTTTAACCTGTGAGGCACTGTTATGTGTCTGGAGTGTGTCTATGTATGGTTAGTTCTGTAAAACTCTCTGCCTTTAACAACTGACATTGTCACCAGTGAAAGTAAAAAATTGAACAGCACCAGACAAAATGATAAATAATAACAAAGAGAAGTAAAAAATGGGTGAAGAAGATTGGAAGCAGGGGTGTGGTGATTGGGGGTAAAGGGAAAGTACAGATTGTAGCTGTGTGTAGGTTATTCAAAAAAGGACCGCTGAGATGGTGACATTTTATCAAAAAACAAGGTGTGTGTGTGCGCGCGTGTGTGCGTGCGTGTGCATATTCCCGGCATATGCATATATCACATTCAAAGCAAAAGAAACAGAGAGAGGAAAGGAGTACATCTTAGGACAAGTATGAACCTGGTTAGCTCAAGGTGAGAAAAGCAGCCATGACATCAGGATAAGAAAGTGATTTGTAAGAGGGGAACAGTGGCGATGTAGCATGTTAAAACTGTGTAGATACCTTCTGCTGTTTAAAAATAAAAAGCTATAAGCATCTATTATAAATTGCCCAATTTCCTTGTCCTTCATAAAATATATTAAGTTTTTTAGCCTTAATTGAGATTATACTTTATCTCTGAATTTCTCCAATTCTTCTTCCCATTCTCATGTCCTAAAACTTAATGAGGTCGTGCAGCAGGATGGTTACCATGGTGGTGTCAGCTACACTGGCAATATTAAGGATATATTTACGAAGACCTCAGCACTCATTTGGACTTTATTGTGTCGTCATCTAATCTGACCAATCCAAAAAGGGAGGCACCACTCATTTATCCTTAGACTGAGGCTTCAGAATGTTAGCTCCTTTGCTTTTGACAGTCATCATATGAAGCCAGAGGCAAGCAGAGCACCCATGACCACAGTGTAGCATCTCTGCCATGATTTAACCATAACAGAGGAGCCTAAATTGTGATTTGTAGTGTCAGACAGGATTTCAACTCAGCTGTTCTGGCTAATGAAGAAAATTGGGTCAAGATATTTGATCTCCGTGTGTCTCATTTCCTTCTGCATGCAAAGTTACAATTAATAATACTACCACCCCCAGGCACATGAATTCTAAATACATTAATTATTACTTAGCATTTGGATTCTGTATTGGTAGTTTTGGAGTATTCCACAGAATCTGGATTTGTGGTTGTTTAAGCACTTCTAAGAGCAAGAAAGTGCTGAGTACTATACAGGTAGAGTATTAAATGGTAATAACATTTATTTGGCCCCAAATACACCTACTCTAATGGCGTAAAATTCACAGTCAATGTTATATAATGCTACAACCATTCACAGGTCGACACATCTCTTTTTTCTGTTGTTGTTGCTTTAAACTTTCTGTTAAGGTGATTGCTTTTTCTGTTTGACAGTCACTATAACTTTTGCAAAAGATTCTGCTAATGACACCTACAAGGATATATTCTTCACAAATCTTGTAACTGCTCAAGAATATCCCCAAATGGAGCAAAAATGGTACACTTTAAAGGGTCCCAACTCACTGTAAAGCAGGAACAGACATGGGACATGGGTTTTGACTGTAATGTTACTCTTTCAAAATGTCTCTCCTATTTGTTAAATTCATGATAATATACTTTATATATCTGAAATCTAGAGACAAGAAAATCTTCACTGTAGAAATAATGTTTTAGGGAACAGATGTGTTAACCTTGATTTAAGCATTCAATAATGTATACATGCAAGCAGAATATCACACTGTACCCTATATATATATATATATATATATATGGTATTTATGCCTTCATATATTAGTTAAGATTATAGAATGTTATCTGTATATTTTAGTGTAATTTGACAGTCCAAATTTACACTGAGCAAAAAGAAGTAACTCTGAAAATATAATCTGCTTTACATCAAATACACATGTAAAAATTTAAATGTATTGTTTTCTGGGCTTCAGGAAAACAAGAAAATACCACAAATAAAGCATGATTTCTGCTTTACTAACACTTTATGCATAAGTAATCATCAGTTATTTTTTGTTAGTAGCCCATGTTTTACCACAGTGACGCCAGTGAGTCAGGCTCAATCTTAGAGTTAACAGAACATGAGAATTCAGCTACTCCATTTACAACTAGCTAAATGTGCAAATGAAAAAAAAAGAATTCAGCTACTCCATTTACAACTAGCTAAATGTGCAAATGAAAAAAAAAAAGCTTTAAACATAAAGCAAAGAAAGCCAGCCTACAAACCACAATCCCAGAGAACTTAGACAACAACGTGGACTCTAAGAGAGACTTACATAGATCTAATCTGCATGGGAAGTAGAAAGTAGAAAAAGACAAGATCTCCTGAGTAAACTGGGAGCATGGGGACCTTGGGGGAGGGTTGAAGGGGAAGGGGAGAGGCAGGGAGGGGAGCAGAAAAAAACTGTAGAGCTCAATAAATATCAATTAAAAAAAAAGAGAAAAAAGAAAAAAAAGCTAGAAAATGTCGTGTGACTTAGCCCGTGTGCCACACGGCTTAATTAGCCAGTACAACCACATTCTCTCATGATTTCAGCTTTACAAAAAGCTCTAGTAATCTTTACCACTATTACATTGTTCATGTTTTCATGGATCAAAATTAAAAATATTTAAAATTTGAATTCTTCCTATATTTCAGGCTTAATACTTAATTTGGCCTTATGATTGCTCAGAAATATAAAATCCTATAACCACATGGCAGAGATCAAGTTATTTAAAAACTGTAAAGACACATCCAAATATAAACTACATGCTTATTTTATTGTTGAATTGAAGCAAAAGCTTTCAAAAGCAAAAGCAAAAGAAGACTGGATCTATCTCTAATCAAACTTGCAGTTTTGAAATTCCATTGAAATATTATTCTTATTTATATTACTTTTAGTGTTCACATTTTTAGTGTATAATCGAAACAGGAAATAATTAACATCTACTTGGGGAATACTTCATTTTTATTCTTACATTTTAATTGATTCAATTTCATGATGTTATTAGTAAGAAAATATTTTCTGAAGACATCACCAAATTTTATATGTGTATGTGTGTGTTTGTGTGTAATAAAGATAATAAAATGTTACACATAGCATACAAAAGAATTGCCAAACATGTTATATTATTTAATAATGTTTGTTAGAAATTTGACATAATATAGCATGTTTTGGTTTGGGAGAAAATGTAACATAAATCTACAAGTGGATGTTTTCAGTATAAGAATGAATCTCTGTGTGTTCAGGATGCTTATGTTGTACATAGCTTTTGATGATTTATGCTGCTTGAAAGTGGAAT
>PVIU01017824.1:0-40770 GCA_004026605.1 Ondatra zibethicus
TGGATCAAGAAAGTGTGGATTATATACTCATTAGAATACTACTCAGCGGTAAAAAACAAGGACATCTTGAAGTTTGCATGCAAATGGATGGAAATAGAAAACGCTATCCTGAGTGAGGTAACCCAAACCCAGAAAGATGATTATGGTATGTACTCACTCATTAGTGGACCCTAGCTATAAAATAAAGGTCACCAAGCGCATGCTGTTATTTTTTAAGAACTCCAAGAACTATGTGACAAAAATAGATAAGAAATATGGGTTAACCAGGAGCTATAGGCAGAGCATTTACAATGAAGACTTTGAGTGGTTATTTGAGAGCGGCTGCCAGCACAGGAAAACTGTGCCTACAGAGGGCAGAATCAGCAACTAGCTGACCAGAATCTGCCATAGAGATTTTAGAGGACCCAGATACGGGTTCACAGGAAGATATAGGGAGGGGCTCAGAGAGATTCATGGCCTTTTCTACCTGTGAAGTATGGGAGGGTAGGGTCAGCTGATCATTCCCTCACTAATTTTTGGATCTATTACATTCCCCCCCCCAATATCTGACTCCCGAATTTTTACTGATATCAGAATTGAGATAAATACAGCATATTAAAGGACTATTCTATTGCCACTAATCTCATAAACCCTTGGTTTTATTTTGACTCTTCAAAACTTTTCTTTGGTCTTTTTTTTTATTTAAAAAAAAAACTATCCTTTCTCATTTTACATACCAATCCCAGTTCCCACTCCCTCCCCTTCTCCTGTTCCCTCCATCTTTCCCCTCATCCCAACCCCTATCTACTCACTCCTCAGAGAGGGTAAGGCACATTGCTTTGAGGAAGGACCAAGGCTCTCCCTACTATATCTAGGCTGAGCAAGGTATCCATCCAAAGAGAATGGGTTCCAAAAAGCCAGTACAATTTGGTCCCACCACCAGTGGCCCCTCAGTCTGCTCCAGTCATACAACTGTCACCCACATTCAGAGTTTGGTCCTCTGCTGGTTCCTTTCCTTTTTTTTTTTTTTTTTGGTTTTATTTTGACTATTTAAAACTTTTCTTAAGATATAAATATTATCTCAAAAGTTGTAAGATTATTAGATATACTTAAACTTTCTGTTGTGATATTAATGGTCATATAGACCACTAACTAATTCTAGAAATAGGCTTCATCTAGTTTCCTTTATGCGATTTTGAGTCTGAAGCAGGTAACTAGGAACTAAGTTTGTGTACTCCTGATGTACTTAACAAATTGTGGTCCTTCAATCTCTTGGAGATCTGCTGCATATGACATTTAAAATGTTTAAGTTTTCTGCCAAAGAGGTCAAAGGATAGAGAGGGACTTTTTTCTTGTTCATTCAAGGTTTATTGTGCTTCTAACTTGGACAAAGGTCCCACCTAGTTGTAAATCAGAGAGTTCTGCTCTCTCAAGGCTATTGTCAACAGGCTAGTTGCCAGACCTTGTGCTCCTGAAAGAGGGACGTAGTTGGTTCCTACATAAAACAAAAGTCTAAGGATCCAACTAAGTTCCAGCTCCCTTTATGGAAATAACTTGGGATTCCACCCAGGGAGTATTTGTCTACAGAGTGTTTGGTCTAAGGTATGAGCTATGAATGTAGCCTGTGACTTTCAATGTGTATGTTAATGCAGTCTTTTGTTTTACTCCTACACTTTGAGGTCAGGGGTATATTAACCAGTTGGAAATTAAACATGGGTGAATTTTCAGTACTCACTGAGAAATTCCCTCCCAATACTATCCTATATGTTTCTGTGTTTTATTATTTTCATTTGCATCTTCATTTTCTTTACTATATTTCTAAATTCCCATGCCTCCACTCTGGAGAAAGGTATTTTTGTTGAGGCTGGCCCCCGACAGAAGAATATTAAAAATAAACCTGGACAAACACAAGAAAGATTGAACAATATGACTATATAAAACAACTTTCACCCTAATTTCTTTAAAAGTTACCTAAATATTAAAATAAAATCAGTTTATGTAGCAGAACTGACATAAGATGGTAGCAACAGAAAAAGGTGGGGACTGTATTATTAGGATCTTATACTGGACAGATGCAGATTGCTCATTGATAATTAGTAATAAAAATGTAAAATGCCATATAAATGTCAGTCACTAAAAATTAGATAGGTAAAGAATTAAAATAGTAGACTAAAATTATTTGCTTACTACAAAGGAAAGCAAGGATGGTAAAAACAAGATAGAAGAAAAATAGATAAAATAGTGATCTAGAAAATTCAAGGACAATCCTATCAATTACTACATTAAATACAAATGAAAAAACACTAAAAATAAGGAAGATGTTGACAAACTCTCATCTGACAGTAAACAGAATGGAAGTGATGAGAATCAGGAAAAAGCTGTTTTCTTAAGAAGTTTAAAAGCACCCCAAAAAAAAAAAAAAAAAAAGCTGGGTGGTGGTGGCACACGCTTTTAATCCCAGCACTCGGGAGGCAGAGGCAGGCGGATCTCTGTGAGTTCAAGGCCAGCCTGGTCTACAAGAGCTAGTTCCAGGACAGGCTCCAAAGCTACAGAGAAACCCTGTTTTGAAAAAAACAAAACAACAACAAAAAAAAAACAAGTTTAAAAGCTTAGTAAATGTCTACCAGGACCAATGAAAAAGAACTAAACAGTATGTGATAGCAATACCATAAATGGAAAGGAGACATAACTCTAGGCCTTCAAAACTTAAAAGGATAACATGCTAATTTTTCAAACAGCATCATGACAACAAGCATAACAACCATAAAAAGTTGATTTAAAACTTTATTCCAGCCTGCAAAAGGAAACTGAGACATGCCTAAGAATCTTGAGTAGCTATATTAATACCACACCGAATGTTACGATTTCAGCCACAATAAGGCTGACACTTTTCTGGGTTCTAGGGCCATGCATGTGTGGACAAGCCCTCACGCAGAAGTGCCAAATGGCCCCAGGGATATTAAAGGGCCCCAGCGTGACCCACATGCATGCATGATTGCATCATCCACGTATGACTCAGCTAAGCCCTTGCACGCATGCATGAGTTCTGTCATCTGTGTATGATGCAGTCACATCAACCCCCTGTGCGCATGTGCTAGGCAGCTTTTAAAAGCTGGACATACCATCTCCCCCCCCCCCTGTACACTGACTTCCTCAGGCCTGTACACGCCCCCTCCTAAGAGGGTTTGTTGCGTGTTCCATGTTTCCTTCTCACTTGCAACAGGCAATTTCATTGGTGCCATGAGACTCGGGAGGCTCTCCCACCCCGAGCCTCTCTCCAGGAGTCGGGATCCAGAACTGGGTATTTTTTTCCACAACAACCATGTGTTCCATCTGCCTGAGTGCGATTTCTATGCACACTACCGACTTCAATTGGTGAATTTCCCCCATTCTGGTCAGTTTAACAGTTTCTCTGAACCCGATGAATTGACAGTTGAGCTCCTGGCAATCTTCTGGTGTTCCTAGAAATGGGGGGACAGCCCCCCAACCATGGCCTTGATGACTATGGTTGAGCCCTTTGCTGACATTGGATTGCTTCCCTTGGCTAAAACCATGTTTGAACAGCCCGGGGTCAGTCCTCTCGCGACTGGGGGTCCAGGGTCCCTCAGATTTTTCTTTCTCCTTTTTTTTAAAAAACTTTTTCTTTTCTTTTCTTTTGAACCTCTGGTCAGTGGTCCCTGACATGGCCTCTCTGGCTTCCAAGTTGGCCTGACCAGAGCCAGTCAGGATTTAACACCCCTCCTGTAGGTAGAGGATGTTCTTCTATAAGCCCTGTGGTGTCTGCTGCCATTTCACACCCCACCTATATAGGGGAGATGTCTCCTATAAGCCTTGTGGTGTCACTGTTTTCACAGTTTCAGCTATGGGTAGCAAGCCATCCAAGACCATCAAGCCAGCCTCCCTGCTGGGATGCCTTTTAGAGGCCATAAAACCCCAAGCTTTAATGCCCTACTTACAAATTCCCATACTTGTCCATCTTTGTTCAAAAAATGGCCTCCTTACAATTTAGATAACAATTTAAAGTGGCCGCCTAATGGCACCTTTGATCCGATATTCTATGGGAGCTTTCTAACTACTGTCAGCATACAGGCAAATGGAAGGAGTTTCCTTATATCTAAGCCTTTTACTATCTAAGCTCTAAGTCCCAGTCTTATAATCTCACCTTTCATGATATCTATATGACCCTATCTAATAAGCTACTTCCTGAAGAGCGCAGGCGAGTTTGGGAGCAGGCCAGACTACATGCAGACGAGGTTCACCAAACACATGCAACACCCCCACCCCCCGGAGGCAGAGGCGATACCATCCTCAGTCTTCAGGAAAGGTAGAACGAACTAACTATTCCTTTAAAAAAATGTTCTTGTTAAGATGTCACAGGAGCTTCACCTTGACTGGGTAAAACTTTTGCCTCTGGCCCTTCTTAGGCTTAGGGCTCTCCCCAGAAAAACCCCTTTCCATCTCGCCCTTTGAACTCATGTATGTGTGGCTGGTTTTAACCCCTGGTCTCTCACCTAAAACCTCTCCCCTTCCTGATCACCCACTTACTCTGCTGTTATCCTATCTTTGCTCCCTATTATGAGATTTTTACCAACTACTCATTACCTCAACCATGTGCCAATTCATGCCCACCGCCGATTAAAATAGGAGATCAGGTACTATTCTCTCCCCCAGACCAACGCCCCTCACCCCTTTATGCTAAATGGCAGGGCCCCTTTAAAGTAATTCTTGTAACTCCCACAGCTGTCAAGCTTGAGGGACTCTCTCATTGGATCCACCTGTTTCACCTTAAACCTTTTACTTTTCCAGTTCAAGATACCCCCTCAGATAGAGTAACTCAAACAGGGCCCTGTTCCCTTAAGTTCCAGAGGACACCAAGATCAGTTACTTTTTCTCCAATTCCAAAAAAATAAAAAATAAAAGTTTCATCACCATACTCAACCCTCCTGTGCCAAAAACTTCATATACTGTCCCTCTTCCTCCTATCTGCTTTACCAACTTCTCTATATCTCCAATGTCATACTTAAATTTCCAGTTAACCACTCAGTTGTTACTACAGGGACCATCATTAAACATAGAGCCAGAGGTACAAGGACTGCCAAAAGCCCAGATGGTAAGAAACAATAACGAGTTTGGGGACATTCACAGCCCCAAACTCTAAAACCTCACAAAACAGACTTTAACATAACAGGTTTATCACTGACTGCAGCAGTGTCTCCTGATTGTTAAGGTAAAACCATGATGCTAAAAGAAAACAAGTGTCTTAAAATTTGTTTCAGGTAAAACATTAAGGTGTCTAAAAATTCCCCTTTTTAATAATTCCCTGTTCTTTTCTTCCCTCTTTCCCACCGTCCTCAATTCAAACACTATATCATCATAATCATAAGCTTTTAATATGTCTAAAATTTATTTCTTTTCAAACTTTTTTTATAAGCTCCAGGGAGCCAACTGGACCTATCTAAACGGATCAGACTCGCTCAGAATAAGTATCATTTAATTCTTCCCTTATCATTCTTGGTCTTGGGAACCCCTGGAAAATTCCCTCCTCCAACCCCCCCACCAAAAAACCCCTCTATCTTCCATCTTGGGACTCTCCTCCCTTAATCACTGGGATCTAAAAATTTTTCCAGACATAATTCTCTGCCTTTCCAGCATCTTGCAAGGTCCAAGTTGCCAGCCAGCCAGTTCCACAGAGCCCAGAAAAAACACAAAAGTAATCAGTCACCCCAGGACATAGTCAAGCATTTCAACTCTCTGACGCCTACAAAATCAGTAGGAAGCAGTCAAGAGAGATCTTACAATGCCCCATTCCCACCCATTAAAGACCTCAAACTCCCCAAATTTTTATAATAAACAAAAGGGTGGGATGTTATGATTTCAGGCACGACACTTCCAGGTTCTAGGGCCATGCATGTGCGAACAAGCCCTCAGGCAGAAGTGCCTAATGGCCCCAGGGATGTTAAAGGGCCCCCATATGACCCATGCACATGTGTGGTTGCATTATCCACATATGACTCAGCTAAGCCCTTGCACACATGCATGAGACCTGTCATCTGTGTATGACGTATTTAGGTCAACCCCCTGTGCACATGCACTAGGCAGCTTTAAAAGCTGGACGAACCATCTCCCTCTCTCTCTGCACGCTGACTTCCCCAGGCCTGTACACGCCCCTTTTAATAAACTCCTAAGTGGGTTTATTGTGGGTTCCATGTTTCCTTCTCACTTGCCACAGGTAATTTCACCAAGTATAACTCACAGGACAGAGATTAAGAAGGACGTTTGATGTCAGGAGGCTGTAACAATATTAAATATTCATATTGAATCTACCAGAACTTTTAAGAAGTTCTATACTTCTCAAAGTGTTCCACATAATAGAAAAAGAAGGCTCACTGCCAAACTCTTTTTATGAAGCTACAGTTACCCTGATACCAAAACCGCACAAAGACTCAACCAAGAAAGAGAATTACAGATCAATCTCACTCATGAACATGGATGAAAAAATTCTCAATAAAATTCTGGCAAACTGAATCCAAGAACACATCAAAAAAATCATCCATCATGACCAAGTAGGCTTCATCCCAGAGATGCAGGGCTGGTTCAACATACGAAAATCAATCACTGTAATCCACCATATAAATAAACTGAAAGAAAAAAAAACCATATGATCATTTCATTGGATGCAAAAAAGCATTTGACAAAATTCAACACCCCTTCATGATAAAGGTTTTGGAGAGATTGGGGATACAAGGATCATATCTAAATATAATAAAATCAATATACAGCAAGCCGACAGCTAACATCAAATTAAATGGAGAGAAACTCAAAGCGATTCCACTAAAATCAGGAACAAGACAAGGCTTGTCCACTCTCTCCATATCTTTTCAACATAGTTCTTGAAGTTTTAGCAATAGCAATAAGACAACATAAGGAGATCAAGGGGATTCAAATTGGAAAGGAAGAAGTTAAACTTTCATTATTTGCAGATGATATAATAGTATATATAAGTGACCCCAAAAACTCTACCAGAGAACTCCTATAGCTGATAAATACCTTCAGTGAATGGCAGGATATAAGATCAACTCAAAAAAATTAGTAGCCCTCCTATACACAAAGGATAAAGAAGCTGAGAGGGAAATCAGAGAAACATCACCTTTCACAATAGCCAAAAATCACATTGGGGTAACACTAACAAAGAACGTGAAAGACCATTTGACAAGAACTTTATGTCTTTGAAGAAAGAAATTGAAGAAGATATGAGAAAATGGAAAGATCTCCCACGCTCTTGGATAGGAAGGATCAATATAGTAAAAATAGCAATCATACAGAAGGCAATCTATAGATTCAATGCAATCCCCATCAAAATCCCAACACAATTCTTCACAGACCTTGAAAGAAGGATACTCAACTTCATATGGAAAAACAAGAAACCAAGGATAGCCAAAACAGTACTGTATAACAAAGGAACTGCCGGAGGCATTACCATCCCTGACATCAAGCTCTATTACAGAGCTACAGTAATGAAAACAGCTTGATTGGCATAAAAAAAGAGACGTTGACCAATGGAATCGAATTGAAGACCCAGATATTAATTCACACACCTATGAACACCTGATTTTTGACAAAGAAGCAAAAAAGATACAATGGAAAAAAGAAAGCATCTTCAACAAATGGTGCTGGCATAACTGGATGTCAACCTGTAGAAGTATGAAAATGGATCCATATCTGTCACCATGCACAAAACTCAAGTCCAAATGGATTAAAGACCTCAATATAAATCTGACCACACTGAACCTGAGAGAAGAGAAAGTGGGAAGTAACCTTCAATGCATGGGCACAGGAGACCACTTCCTAAATATAACCCCAGTAGCACAGACAATAAGAGCATCAATAAATAAATGAGACCTCCTGAAACTGAGAAGCTTTTATAAAGCAAAGGACACAGTCAATAAGACAAAAAGGCAGCCTACTGAATGGGAAAAAATCTTCACCAACCCCACATCAGACAAAGGACTGATCTCCAAAATATATAAAGAACTCAAGAAATTAGACATTAAAATTCTAAATAGCCCAATTAAAAAGTGGTGTACTGAACTAAACAGAATTCTCAACAGAAGAATTTCAAATGGCCAAAAGATACTTAAGGACATGTTCTTCTTCCTTAGCTATCAGGGAAATGCAAATCAAAACAACTCTGAGATACCATCTTACCCCTGTCAGAATGGCTAAGACCAAAAACACTAATGATAGCTTAAGAGGCTGTGGAGCAAGAGGAACTCTCATCCATTGCTGGTGGGAATGCAAACTTGTGCAACCACTTTGGAAATCAGTGTGGCGGTTTCTCAGAATAATTGCTAGATCCTGAGGTATATACCCCAAATATGCTCAATCATACTACAAAAACATTTGTTTAGCTATGTTCATAGCAGCATTGTTTGTAATAGCCAAAACCTGGAAACAACCTAGATGCCCCTCAACTGAAGAATAGATAAAGAAAGTGTGGCACATCTACACATGAGAGTACTACTCAGCAGTAAAAAATAATGACATCTTGAATTTTGCATGCAAATGCACAGAATTAGAAAACATTATCCTGAGTGAGTAACCCAGACCCAAAAAAACGAATATCATATGTACTCACTCATAAGTGGATACTAGTCATAAACAAAGGGCAAGGAGCCTATAGTGAAGGATCCTACAGAAACTAAATAATAAGGTGAACCCAAAGAAAAACATATATAGACCCACCTGGAAATTAGAATCAGACAAAAATTTGGGAGCAGAGGGTAGAAGGAAGGGGAGAAGGGGGGTTGAGGAGAACTTGAGGGAATGGGATAGTCGAGATGGAGGAAGGACAGATATGAGAGCAAGGAAAGAGATATTTTGATTTAGGGAGCCATTATGGAGTTAGCAAGAAACCTGGCTCTAGAAAAATGCCTAAGAACTCAGAGGGATGACCCCAGCTAAGACCCTAAGCAATAGAGGAGAGAGTGTCTGAACTGACATTACCCTGTAGTCAAACTGATGATTATCTTAAATATCACCATAGAACCAACAACAGATGGGAACAGAGGCAATGACCCACATCGGAGCACTGGACTGAGATCCCAAGATCCAGTTGAAGAGTGGAAGGAGAAAAAGTATGAGCAAGGAATTCAAGACCATGAGGGGGTCATCCACTGAGACAGTTTGCTTGAGCTAATGGGAGCTCACCAACTCCAAATCGACTGGGAGTGAACGAGCATGGGAACAACCAAGCCCCTCTGAAGGGGGTTGACAGCTGGGGCAGACTGAGGGGCCACTGATAGTGACACTGGGATTTGTCTCTACTGCATACCAGCTTCATGGGATCCTATTCTCTTTGGATGTAAACCTTGCTCAACCTAGATGTAGTAGGGAGGGCCTTGGACTTTCCACAGGGCTGGGTGCATGGCACTCCCTTAGGGTTGGAGGGGTGGGGGGGAGGGTCTGTGGAGGGAGAGGGAGGGGACTGGGAGGAGGGAAGGGAGTGGGAAACACGACATCACCAACTGCAGAAAACAATGTCTCCAAAACTGACCATATTCTGAATTATGAAACAAGTTTCTCTAAATTCAAAAGAAATGAGGTCATATTATTTTAAGTAATAATAAAAAAGAAAGAAAAAAAGGGATTAAGAAGGATGTTTGATGTCAGGAGGCTGTAACAATATTAAATGTTCATATTCATAATAATACAGCTTCAATACATATAAAAACTAGCTATAACTAAAGAAGGAAGGGACAAGCCCATAATTATAACTGGAAGACTTAAAAATACCTTTCAATAATTGAGAGGAAAAAATTAGTCAAGGCAGAGAATAAATACCACTCTTAAGCAACTGACCTCATTGATACTTGTTTTTGTTTTTCTTTTTCGAGACAGGGTTCTCTGGAACTCTGGAGCTTATCCTAGAACAAGCTCTTGTAGACCAGGCTGGCCTCAGACTCACAGAGATCCGTCTATCTCTGCCCCCCGAGTGCTGGGATTAAAGGTGTTTGTGCCATCACTGCCGTGCTTACTTTTGGTTGTGAGCCTAGCCTTGAATGGCTGAGCCAACTCTCCACCCCCTTCATTGATATTTATGAAACACGACATCATCAACTGCAGAAAACAATGTCTCCAAAACAGACCATATTCTGAGTTATGAAACAAGTTTCTCTAAATTCAAAAGAAATGAGGTCATATGTAGTACATTCTTAGAGCACAATAGTATTAGCCAAAAAAATTAGTTTGCAGATAAAATTAAAAGTTATTAGAAATTCCCAAATATTTAAAAATTAAACAACACATTTTCACCCATGGGAAATTACACAATTTAAATTGAGTGATAAAGAGAAGGTTATAGTGCTAAGTTAGTGCTTACCAAGAAGTCTTAACTTTAAAAGCATGCATTAGAAGACTTAACAACTACAAAAAGATGCTGAATTAAATTTTTGAAGTAGAAACAATTAAAAATAAGGCATAATAAAACAGGAAGCAGATAATAGAGAACATCAACAGCAATACATATAATTGCATGAAAAGCAAAGGTTGCTTTTTTGAAAAGTCTTTGACAATAACCTCAATAACCCCCTATGAACACTGATGGGAGGAAATAAACAAGGAAATAAATCTTATTCATTAGAAATGAAAAAGAAGCTCAAAACTTCAAGTTCTAAAGACACTAAGAGGATAATACGGGGCATTCTGAACAAGTTTTATGCCAGGAAATAGGAGATCATAGAATCTCTAAAACAACATCATTACAAAACAAATTCAAGTAGTGGAACGTAAGCTTTTCTGGTAGTCTAACTACTCGTTCAGCGCTCCGAAGAGCAGGTAAATGCTGCTTCCTTTCTGGTAACCCTAGCTTTTGAGTCTCATTTAAACCCAGATGATTTAAAGTGAGATGACTGGCTTTGCTACTCACTGAGTAACTTCATTGTGATTAACAGCTTCTTTTCCTGCTTACGCCTTCATAAATACTCTAAATACACTGTATGTGATCTGTAATATACCAGCAGAATTCCAACCACTCAACAAAATACTGATCATTTTCATCTATTTTAAAGCTCCTTCTACTACATAGGAACTTGTGTTGCTAGGACCATGATATGGCTTCCTGGGATGATGACTGCCCATGCTGATGCCAGCACTACCTTTCTTAGTGCTCCATACTGTTTTCTGTACTTCTTGTTCCAGGATATTCCTGTCTTTTTCAAGAGTTTCTGGCCCAGCTGATCAACAGGAATTTGATTGGTCTCTTCCTTATGAAAGAAATATAGTCAGTTAACAACTGATGAGAAATAACAATACCACAAATTCAAGGGAGCAAAAGGAGTACACCTGCTCATCTTCCCTAGAGCACAAACTTATAATGGGATCAATAAGACTATGATCTTTTTATTTTTTTCTTTCATCTCCCAAAGACAGGTAAAGATTGTTTTTAAAGTAACCTTAAGCATCAGTTTAGAAGACCTTCAATTTGAAAACCCATTTGCCAAGGGTCACAGACAGAAATTCAAAGAGCAACATCCAGAGGGAGTTCTGCAGTTTGCCACATTCCTAATATTATTTATGATTTTGGAAGAACAAACAAGGAAGATTTTGCTGACACAGGTTTTTATGTCTTCCTAAAATTACTATGTTGTACTTTTAGCCCCAATACTTCAGAATAGGATGTGCTTACAGATAAGAACTCCAAAGACATAAGTTAAAATGCTCTTTTGTTTGTTTTGAGAGGGTCTTATGTTGCCCAGGCTAGCTATGTATATGAGAATGACTTTGAACTTCTGACCCTCTTACTTCCACCTCCCAAGTGCTGGCACTTCATATACCACTTTATGTGGTACCAAGACTTGTATATGCTAGACAAGCACTTTATCAACTGGGCCACTTTCCTGGTACTTGTCTTTTTGCTAGTGCTTCTAGTATCAGGACAAATAGATTTTTCTTTGAAACAGACTCTCGTTCTGTAGCCCAGGCTGGCCCCAAATTCAAGGCATTTCTTCTGTTTCATGCTCTCAAGACGAGAGATTACAGGAAAGAGCCACTGCACTTAGTGATTAAATTAAAACAAATCAGGGTGTGGTGACACACACCTTTAATCTCAGCACTGGGGAGACAAAGGCAGGCAGATCTCTGTGAGTTCAAGGCCAGCCTGATTACAAAAAAATGTGGCCCTATCTTTTTTTAAAAAAAAAAGTGAAAATGAAACCATATTCCAATTTAGAGGTAGCCCTAAAATAATCTTATCTGATATTCTCATACATATAAATAATAATATACACAAACACAACAATACATCTATAATAATTACTTGCACATAAATAAGTATAAATACTCACTCTACCTGCAATAAGATTGTTTTTAGAATCATCAATGGGTCATCAGTCTCGTCTTCATTCTGAAGAGCTTTCAAGTTCACATCTGAATCACTTATCTCTTCCTAAGAAGGAAAATAGCAAGTTTCTTTCACAGATGCCAGTTAAAGGAATTAACCAAATAAAAATGTTTAAGTCACTGGAGGACAAAAGGTAAAAATATCATAATCTATACAAGTTGGAGAATCAGGCAGACCTGGCTTTGAGTGCCAGGTTCCAACAAACAATTCTATACAATTTACTTAATCTCTATGGCTTTATATACAAATTAGGACTATGAGACAAAGACAGATTCTAGCTTGTGGTTGTGTAAGAACGTCCTCCATAGGCTCATATATTTAAACACTTAGTCATCAAGGAGTGGCACTATTTGAGGTCTAGGAAGCGTGGCCTTGTTGGAGAAGGTATAGCTGTGTTAGAGGAGGTGTATAACTAGGGATGAACTCTGAGGTTTCCAAAAGCTCACACTAGGCTCAGTGTGGCTTTCTCTTTCTGTCTGTGGAGAAGGATGTTGCTCTCAACTACTTCTCCAGCACCATGCCTGCCAGCATGCATCCAGACTCTCAGCCATGATGATGGACTAAACCCCCAATTAAATGCTTTCTTTTATCTTGTCATGATGTCTCTTCACAGTGACAGAACAGCGTCTAAGACATAGCACTATATATATATAAATAATGGGTTTCAACATTTTCCAGCTAAGAAATGTGGTGTCTCCTACAATTTGTGTTCATTTCCATTCATTTAAAAATATTTTTTGGTCTTCACTACTATGCTTACAGTCTCTTGTTTTGGCTTAAGGAAATCCTACTCATTTCTGTAAGCTCAGCTTAAACATTGACTTCTATTTCCTTATCATTAAAAAGTTAACAGCCCAGGCTGTGCATTGTGGCACATTCCCCTTGCTAGGTAAATTTTGTTGACTTTAAAAAACATACATATAGTCGGACGGTGGTGACACACTCCTTTAATTCCAGCACTAAGAAGAGGAAGGTGGATCTCTAGTTTTGGGCTAGCCTAGTCTACAGAATGAGTTCTAGGACATCCAGGATAACACAGAGAAACCCTGTCTCGAAAAACAAAAACAAAACAAAAAATACATATACCATCTTGAAAAAGTTTTTTTTTGTTTTGTTTCTGTTTTGGTTTTGAGATGGTCTCACTACTTAGCCCGAGTTGGCCTTGAACTCAGAGATCCACCTGCTTCTGCCTTAAGAGTGCTGGGATCAAAGGCAAGTTTTTTTGTGCTTTTTTTTTTTTAAAGATTTATTTATTTATTAAGTATACAGTGGTCTGCCTGCATATGTCCCTGCAGGCCAGAAGAGGATACCATATTTTATTACAGATGGTTGTGAGCCACCATGTGGTTGCTGGAAATTGAACTCAGGACCTTTGGTAGTGTAGCCAGTGCTCTTAACCTCTAAGCCACCTCTCCAGCCCTTGTGTGCTTTTTTTTTTTGTAAAGTATAACTTTTTTAGATTTCTGATTTTTTTTAAAAAATTTTTTTAATTTAATTTTATGTATGAGTGCTTATCTGTGCACTTCATATGTCCCTGGTGCTCTCAGAGACCTGAAGACGGTGTTAGATCCCTTGGAACTGGAGTTACAGATGATTGTGTGCTGCCATGGAAGTGCTGGGAACTGAACTCAGGTACTTTTTCAGAGCAGCAAGCTGAGCCATTTCTCCAGTCCAATGAAAAGGTATTTTAAACTAGCTAAAACCATAACTGCTAATTATTAAGAAAAAGTAACTAAGAATAACATATTATGGCAGACCAGATCTATCATCTTTTGTAAATCATTAAAAATGATAAAGTAGAGGAAATAAAAGCATCTATGATAAAGTAGATGAAATAAAACCATTTATGATAAAGTTGATGAAATAAAAGCATCTTTTTCTTTTTAAGGTGATTTTTTATCAAGTATACAAAATAATAATTTTAATTGTCAACTTGACAAATTCTAAAATCTCTGGGCACGCCTGTGAAGAATGATCATGACTGGGTTAATTGAGGTGGGATGGCTCACTCACTATGGGTGGCATCATTGCTTCCTGATCAAAGATGCACTGTGAGCAGCTGTATCCTTGAGCTCCCTGCTACGATGCACTGGACTCTGTAACTGCGCATCAAAATGAAGGGTCCCCCCTTGGCCAGACATTTTACCACAAAAACAGGACAGTAACTAAGCCCAGTCTTGCTGACACCGTTTCCATTTCAATGCTCATTAAGAACAGCTACAGGGAAGAAAGCCCAGGGCTGACTCAAAACAGGGCAAAAAGGGACCAGTTTTTCAAACAACTAGTCCTCCAATCCTTAAGCACCAACAGAATGTCCTACATCTCCACTCAATTCTGACACTAGCTATATGGTAAAAGAACCCACCTGTTGAGTCAGTCTCAAAAGATTTGTCCTGATCTACAGAGCGAGTTCCAGGACAGCCAGAGCTACAAAGAGAAACTGTCTCAAAAAACCAAAAACAGAAAAAGAAGAAAAAGAAAATATACAAAGCACTTACAAAAATCCATATTCTGCTTATTCTCTTTGGTTTGTATTGAGACAGGGTCTTACGCTGTAGATCAGGCTTGCATGAAACTCTCTGTAGCCCAGAATGGTCTCAAACTCATGGTGATTCTCTTGCCTTGGTCTTTCAAGTGCTAGACTTACAGGTGTGTGCCACCATGCTCACTTTCTTCAGAGTACCCTTGATTTTGTGAGGAGACAGGACTTAAACAGATAAGGAACTGGGTGTGACAGTCCACCCCTGTGCCTGAAATCTCAGTACTTGGAGACAGGCAGGATGAGTGTCAGCTATAAGATACCATGGACTGCAAAGTAAGACAGTGTCAAATAGACAGACAGACAGACAGAAATTACAAAATCAAAACACCAGATAGGCAATAAAGAGAACACAAAACCTGTTCCTTCAAGTCACACAGCAGAAGATGCTAACATTTCTACAGAAGAGCAAGACAAAATTTAAAGAGATCTTCTAGAACCCACAACCCTAAGGGAAGACAGAAGAACTATTAAGCCTGAAAATAAAATATCATGCAAATATTTTATGAGTCAATAGGCTGCCAGCTGGAAAAACGATACAACCCTGAAAGCAGCTGAGCAAAACTACAGAATGAAAACAGAGACAGGCTCCCTCAGGCTGGACTGGCTCAGATGCAGGTGCACCTTTTAGACCAGAGCAAGGCCTTGTGCTCCTGAAAAAGACTGTAACAGACGATTTTAAAGGTCTGTGATTTTTGTGGATGGCTAGGGAAGAGAATATCCTTGTGCTGAGTAGACAAACATGAAGCATTTACAAGCAAAGCGGCCATATGCTGTCAACTTTATTACAAAGTTCACTACAGTGAGGTCACTAGTGTGTAGGAGTATATGTCACATGCACAAAGATGACAAAAGGAAACAATTGGAGACTCTAGGTAGAGGACATGCAGGAGCTGTACACGTAAAATGAACCTTTAGGAAAGGAGGGGTATATACTAAAGGCAAAATGATCAACAGAATACTGTAACAGGAACAGAAATGCAATGGAATTACAGTTATTTCTAAAGAAATTTGTAAGCTTACTTGACATTGCCAGTTTCCTAGGTGATCAACATCTTTAATGTACACATGGTAATGACCTCCATAGCAGCCACCTTTGTGGATAATCACGGAGAAGAGGTCATACATATATTCCGTGTCATCCAGTTCACTCTAAAAGAAGAAAAATAAACATTGGCATAGTTTAATAAGGTGAGATACATAATCAAAGGGAAGAGAACTTTGAACCCTGAAACTATCAAGAAGCACCCTTGTAGTATTCACACTTCACAGTAAAGCCCCTTTGCTGCTGTCTCCTCATTAGAATGCTATCTAAGGATAAAGAAAAATTTAAACAATTTGGGCTTAAATTAAAAAAGAAAAGTTTTTCATTTCTTTGAGGATGGCCTCAAATTCCTGGAGATCCTCCTGCTTCAGCATCTTATATGTTAATATTATAGGCATGAACCACTGTGCACAGTTGAATTTTAAGTCTTAACTTAGAGATTTACTGCCAATCATACCACACTGAATACATGTATCTGAAGATTTTTTTCTTTTTTTACTGGTGTTAACTAAGATAATGAGTTTGTGGTAGAGACTGTTAGTAGAGAAAACCATCTTTGTGTCATACCCATTATGCTGTTTAGAACATACGCTCTTTTCCTACCCAAACTGTCTGATATCCCAAGAAGGTTTCTGTGTACCTCCAGGTCAAGGCCCTCCTGGCATGTTAGTTCCCTGCACAGAATAGGAACTCAGCAATTGTGAACAGCAGCTGGTCTTGTTAAGAGCCTGTTAGTTTAGTGGAATAAACAGGTTCCTTCTTGCTTTACTGATTGTATGATCAACTTATTCTATAATTAATAGACTGTACAATCAATCACAAGTGACCCAACAGGTCAACTCCTACAGTAACAATGAAAAAATACATTATATTTAAGAGATTCTTTAAATTCTAGATGCAGAAGGAAAAGAAAAAGCCAGCTAAGATGGTGCACTTCTGTAATTCCAGCAGTGGGGACATCATTCTTAGCTACACAGCAGGTTTTATGCTAGCTTGGACTACATGAGGCTCTGTCTATAAAAACAACAACAAAAAGGAAGGAAAGAAAGAAAGAAAACAGAGAGGAGGGAGAGACCAAGGGAAGGGAGGGAAGGAAGCAGACAGGGAAAGAAGCCTTGGTGTTTACATTCTAGGAGTGTGAACCACATGACATGAGACATAAGGTCTCGTCTGGCTTTGAACTCAGTGTCACTTGCAATGTACAATGTGTACATGGAAAGATTTTATTTCCTTAACTACAGGTTTTTAGTGGCCATCATTTAAAAATGTCTCATTCAAGCAAAAGATAAAGACACAGAAAGATAAAATACGACCACTTTTTCTCAATATAGAAAATCAAAAGTAAAATTAATTAATGTGGATTTCCTAGATAAGTGCCTGTTTTTTTTTGATATATCAAAATATGTTGGAATCATGTTATAAACTACCTTTTATAAAAGAAGAAACAAGTATATTAGTAGCGCTAAGAAAATTTTTTTCTGAGTGTGTCAGTAACAGGCTCAGAGCCAGCAGGCACTACTAGACCCCAGGGATGGTAATTCATGTAACAAAACAAACAGCACAGAGCTCAGTAGTGAGACCCAAAGTAGAGTGAGGCTCAGCTATGAAGTTAAAAAAAAATTACACATTTTTTTTTTAGCACAGAAATTCAATAGCTGGGTTTTGTAAACAAAACAATTACTTGTAATAAGAAAGAGGTAGAATGATGGGAAAAATAGAGAACCTGGAAATAAAATGACAAAGCTATGCCCACTTAATTTTTGACAAACATACACTGGATAAAAGGCAACCAATTCAACAATGGCGCTAGCAGAACTGGGTTTCTACTTCAGAAGATGAAGTTAAATTTTAATCTTTTACCTTGTACAAAAATCTATTCAAAATGGATCACAACCTTAATTTAAAGCCTGCAACCCTGAAATCTCTAGAACATAGGGGACACTGTTCAAGATAATGGAGAAGGCAAAGACTTCTTGAATAGAATACCAATATACAGGAACTAGTCCAGTATCAAAAAATGAGATTACATGAAAATAAAAGTTTCTGTACAGCAAAGAAACAATCAGCAGAATTAACAGACAGTACACAGGATGGAAGAAAGGCTTTCACAGCTTCATAGTTACACTTCAGACAAGTACCTGATATCCAGAATTTACCAAGAAATGAGACCTTAATGCCAATAAAAACTGCCAGTCAACACAAAGGCAGACAAATTTAATAGACAGTTTTCAAAGAAGAAAAAGAAGGAGGAGAAGGAGGAGGAGGAAAAGGAAGAGGAGGAAGAAGAGGAGGGAAAAAAGAGACATGAATGGCCAATAACTACTTTAAAAAGTGCTCAATAACCCTAGCCATCAGGGAAATGCAAATTAAAACTACTTTGAGGTATACCACTTGACCACAATCAGAATGGCTCTCAATAAATGTGACAACGAATACAGGTGAGGCTATGGAAAGAAATGTTGTTGGAGGAGTACATTAATACAGCCACTGTGGAAATCAGTTTGGAGATTTCTCAAAAAATTAAAAATATAACTACCATACAATCCAGCTTCTTCACTCCTGGGTATGTAATATACCCAGAGAACTCTATACCTTACTGCCTTAGTTAGTGTTCTTACTGCTGTGATGAAGCACCTTAACAAAAACAACTTGGGGAGGAAAGGTTTATTTGTCTTATATATCTGGAGTCATAATCCACTGAGGGAAACCAGGGCAGGAATTCAAACAGGGAAGGACCCTAAGTCAGGAGCTGATGCAGATGCCATGAAAGGGTGCTGCTTACTGGTTCTGCTCCACTGTTTTCTTATAGAACCCAGGACCACCAGCCCACAGGTGGAAGAATCACCCATAATGGGCTGGGTTCTTCCAAATGAATCACTAATGAAGAAATTGCCCTACAGACTTACCTGTAGCAAGATCTTATGGAGGCATTTTCTCAATTGAGGTTCCCGTCTCTCAGATGATACCAGGTGCATCAAGTTGACATTAAAAACAATTGACATACCAATACAACTTGACATACCAATAAATACAATACTATTTAACCATACGCCTTCCTTTCTTGTTCATCTCCAAGATCACATATTAATAAACATCACACTATAAAACATTCCAACTTTTAAAAGTACCATAGTCTTTAAAAATTCAAACACTTCAAAATTCAGTTTCTTTAAAATATTCAAACTCTTAAAAATCCAAGGGATCTTTAATAGTTTAGAGTCTTTCAACTGTGGGCTCCTATAAAATAAAAAAATAAGCACTTTCTTACTTCAAGAGGGAAGAAGCAGGGCGCAGTCACATCTGGATTGCTAAACTAACTTGAACAGTGTAAACAACTCAGAGTTCAATGTCTGGGACACACTCATGATCTAGGCTCTCCCAAAGGGACTGGGTGACCTCTCTAGATCTACCTTCTTCAGCTCACACAGACTGTCTTCTAGGCTCAGGTTAGTACCACTCCATGGCTCCTGCCTTAACTTTCCTCCATGACCCTTTCAATGCTGGGGTTTCAACTGCTACTGCAGTTCCAGAGGCTGCACCTTCACCAATGACCTTTCTTGACCTCTCAGAGTACCAAGCCTCAGTTGCTCTCCATGACCCTTTCACACTTTCAAAACAAGTACATCTGGGAGACTCTTACACAATACCAAATTCAGCTGCCAGTTCAAGGTACAACTTTGGCTGCCTTTGGAACACAGTTCCTGTGTGTTGACTGAAGGAAACACTGCCAGAAGATTTCACCTAAATGAAATCTTCTTTTCTGGTCTCTTCTTAATCGTTGCTAATCACTCAGCTGCAGCTGACCAGTATCAATTGTCCCAGGAAAGCAAGTTCCACTTCAGTGGTTTAATCATGCTGACTTTTCAGCCCCAGCCGACCACAACCACAGGCTCTTAATTCAAAATAGCAATCAGCCAGGATAGAGTCTTTACAAGCCAGGCCTCCATCTGCACTGTTCTCAGTATTATCTTCCAAGCTCCAACAGAAAAGCCCACAGAGATCTCAACACTCAACGGTTTTTCTAGCCCAAGTTCCAAAGTCCTTTCACAATTCTCCCCAAAACAACATGGTCAGGTCTGCCACAGCAATATCCTCCAATCTTGGCACCAATTTCCATCTTAGGGAAACTATTGCTGTAATGAAACACCATAACCAAAAGCATCTTGGGGAGTAAAGTGTTTATTTGGCTTACATATCTGGAGTCATGGTCCACTAAGGGAAGCCAAGGCAGGAACTTGAACCTGATGGGAACCTGGAGGCAGGAGCTGATGCAGAGGCATAGAAAAAGGCCTCTTGTTTGCTAATGGTTTGCTCAGCCTGCTTTCTCACAGAATCAGGACCACCACCCCATGGGTGGCACTACCCACAACAGGCTGGGTCCTTCTACATCAATCACTAAGAAAATGCCCTACAGGCTTGTCTGTAGTCAGATCTTGTGGAGGCATTTTCTCAATTGAGTTTGCTTTCTCTCAGATGATATTAGCTTGTGTCAAGTTGACATAAAAACTAGCCAGGATATTTACTATTGAGATATTTACACACCCATGTTTATTACTGCTTTTTTCACTATAACAAAGAATTGGAATCAATCAATCTAGATGTCATTAACAGATAAGTGGATAATGGAAATCTGGTATATATGTATGTGTGTACATATATATTATATATATAATATATATACCAGATTATATATGTATACACACATACATATATATATTCACATACATATGAATATTATTCAACATCTCTAAAGAGAATGTAATAACAAAATCTGCAGGAAAATGGGCAGACTTAGAATGTATAATATTAAGCAAGAACATATAATTTTAGCAAGAAAAATCCCACATGGTATCCCTCTATGTGGATATGTGCCAAGTCAATAGCATGAACATGTGGTTACAGTGTAACATGTAGAAAAGAGAAGAAAAGGTAAATACAATAGGATGAGGAAGAACTGAGCCTAGGCAATGGATATGAGTTATGAAACAGATTATAAGGTTAATTATTTTTTCAGTTCTAATTCTGTTGTGGTCTTTTCATTTCTGGTGGTAGACAGGTTCATAAAAATATATTTGATAGAGAAAGTATAAAATCCAATGTGAAGCTCCACAGCTTCAGAATGGCTATTTGCATGAAATTAACACTGGTTAATTTCAGTGTGTGACTTTTTTTTTTGCAAGTTTTTTTTTTAAATAATAAAGTTTATTTTAAAAAAAAGAAATACATGAGTCCTCACTCTGATTTTGGCATGTATAAAATATTTTAAATGCCTTAAAAAGTAGTCCAATTTCATAATTAATTTGATTATAAAATATTTTCTTTCCTATGTCTTAAGGATTCCACTTCTCTGCTGCTGCTGTTTGGTGGCGCTGCAGATGGAGCCATGTTCTTGCCCTGCCAGGCAAGTGCTCTACAGTAGCTGTATCCTGCCCTTATAAACTCCAGGAACATTCCATTTGCCTGTGAAGTTCTAGATATGAACTCTTTACTACACCCAAATTAAAATAATTCAAATAGCAAAATAACAACATTACTGGTTATTTTTCTAAAAGTAGGTAATTTATGGTTTATAAATTTTCATTTTAAAGATTGTTCAAAAAGAGTTTAACAAAGAAAACTGAGAACAAATCCATACTTTAGATATTCAAAAAAGGACAGTCAGGCATGGTACCACACGCCTGTAAACTTAGTACCCACAAGAGAGAGGTTGAGTTCAAGGCTAGCCTGGTAGTTGGTACAGTTCAAGGCTGTAAAAGATCCTGTTTCAAAGAAGAAAGAACAAAAGAAGAAACTCAAAAGGAGTATAAAAAAACCAATTTGGACCACTCCCTCCTCCTAGGAGATGTGGTCTTTTGGCTATGCCTGAAGATATTCTGGCTTGTCTATTGAGGAGGGGTGCATACATATTATACAATTCAGGGGACAGTCACCATGACAAAGAATTATTTAACTCAAAATATTAATGGGGCCACAGTTAGGAAATCCTACAATAAACTGAGCATTTTAATCTTGGAAGGGAAGGAGAAAGAATTCAAAAATAAAGGTTCAAACCTGTTCACAAAAAGGCTTGAGATTGATCCGGAGGGGGAACGTATAACAGCTAGTTTCCTTGTAGCGTTCACATTTCACAAAATCGAAATTAAATCTTAGTAATGAAATAGTAAGAAAAGGAGGCAGCTTACGTAATTTGGCAGACTGTAAAAAGAAAAATTAACAAAGTTTTAAAAATGCAGTTACACGAGGATACATAATGCTATATAAAATAACAAAAAATGACATATGACAGTTATAAATACATCCTTAAATCATATAAACATATACTGAATTCAATATAAACTTAAATCACACAAGCATATTCTAAATTCAATATAAACTCATTTACTTTATGGAACTAAGGATGGTATTGTACAATTATGCATACAACAAAAACATTTACAAGCCCCAGTTTTATGCTTTTAGGGTTGTTATCCAAAATTACTATTTGATGAGTGTGTCCTAACTGGGTGCTCCTTCTCTTTCATTATTCATTTCCTGCCTAGCCCTAAGCCTTTCACCTTGTTCTTTGGATCTTTGCTCCACTTAGCAAACAATAAAATAGATCTTATTCAGTGAAGAACTAGAACTCTGAATGATTCAAAATTGTACATGTATCTTCTTTTTTTTCTGGAGAGAAAAGTCATAGTTGTCATTAGACTGAAAAGGGACTCTTGACTCTCCAGGATTCAAGACCTACTGATGGGGTTTTATTATTGTTTCTTTTAAGATTTATTTTTATTTTGTGTATAGGTGTTTTGCCTGATTTCCTGGGAATGGAGTTACAAATGGTTATGAGTCACTGTGTGGGTCCTGGGAATCTATTCTAGTCCTCTGGGAGAGCAACCAGTGCTCTTAACCACTGAACCACGTCTCCAGTTCCCATCTGTTGTTTCTTAAATTCAAAAGCATATACCTTGTTACTGTTTTAATTCCTCACTTTAAAACAAAATACTAGTTAAGCTGCTTTTTAAGAATTATCAGCTGTCCCCAGTGCTCTTGCACTGGCGGCCTTAGGGAAGAAAAAGGTTTCTCAGCAGAAAATAATCAATAATTATATGTTTCATATTACTAAACTATTTAAAGTTACATTTAATATATACTATGGGTGGAAAAAAAAGGTGAAATAAGGCTAGGAATAGTAGTATACACTTATAATCCAGGATTTAGAAGGAGGAGGAATGAGAGTCTGAAGATAACCTGGGCTATAGAGCAAGTTCTTGGACAGTCTGGGCTACACAGCAAGACTGTTTAAAAACAAAAGAAAAAAAAAGTATGCATTATAAGATGGAAGATTTCTAAACTCATTCCAAAGATGCACCTAAACTAAACAAGAAACTTAACTCAATATGGCTAAGAAAAAAGTGCCATGCTGGTCATAGGTAGAGAAGGAGCTGAGAAAACTGTCAGAGAGGTATAGCAAGTGGCACATTCAAGTCAGAGGAATGGAACATTTATTAATTTCTCTCTCTCTCTCTCTCTCTCTCTCTCTCTCTCTCTCTCTCTCTCTCACTCACACACACACACACACACACACACCCCTCTAATTTATGTTAATATTAAAGAATTACTAATACTTAGCAAATCTGCTAACACTAGCTTTTGTTTAACCATGTAAAACTCACTAAAAACCAATTTCACACAGAAATCACATATAGCTGTGAAAGGATGTTGAAAAAGAAATATACTTGGTTGCTAGAGGATAAAGGAGAAAAAAACAACTCAAAAAGGTTTTCCAAATCTGCCTTCTGAAGACAGCCATACACAGGTCAGACTCCAGGAGAATAAGTAGATAAACTAGGGCAGGGAGAGAACCCTTCCGCAGCTGACATAACACAGTGACTAGCATGAGGCAGGTTTTCAGTTTCTGAGGCACTGCCATCTCAAAACACAGCAGCAGCACAATGGAGCAATGAACAAAATACATACTGTATGGACATAACAGAGAGCAGTGCATTCATCCGAGGGGTAGCCCTCTCTAATTCTTCTTGTTGGAGTTTTTTGTCTCCCTGGAATACAGAGTAACTAAGCCTACAGGGATTACTATACATGGCCACAATGAACAGACCTGAATCTGAACAGAGTTCCATACAGGTCACTAAGTTCACCTCCTGTCTCAGCTCCGACTGAGAAGAAATCAGCCACTCTCATCTAGTCTCCTTGACTTGCTGTTCATAAGGAGAGGGAGGATGCCAAACCTGGATAGTTGTTAGGTTAATAAAGCTTAACTTTTTCTGTTAAAAATTAAAAGACAGGTAATAACATAAACATCTTCCTCAATCTGTAGTATTCAAAGCAGCTAAGTGTATCTTCCTGACTTCACACAAGTGACTAGAGCTGGCAAACCTTCCTGTCTCCAGGCACAAAGGAAAGGAAGGCATGGTTACCTTTGCTGCTTTAACCAGCCGGTCACAGGTTCCACAGTGGTACAGGTTGTCACAGTCGAAAACTTCCTCTTCTACATACATGTTCCAGAGTGCATCTTCTAAACCAGATATGTTTTTGACTGCTACTGTCAGATCCAAGAAGTCTTCCTGAAATATGAAAGATAATTACACTGAGAAAACAAATGATTTCACAGTTTACAAATGAAATATATATTGAGAATGATCAAATATATATTTTTCTGTTTGCACATAATAAGATATATATGCCATAATTATATATTGTAAATTCTTATCACTAAATTATTCTTTCTAAATCAAACTGTAATTTTGCTTAAAGTACATTAAGAAAAACAGTTTAAAAGAGAAAGGTTTATAAGTTTAAATGTATATGAAATAAAACCTCATGTTTTTCCAGGAAATAAACTGCAAAAAAAATATATATATATACCTGTATTTAAGTATCACACACACACACACATACATACACCCCATATAGCACACATATGCAAGCACATACATGTACACACATGTACACATGCACACAAACATGTATGCTTGCAAATTCACACACAGTTGATTAGCACTGCTTTAATCTTTAAAATGATAATAGCAACCCTCAAGCAGAGTTGAATTTTTCTACTGTAAACTTCCTCATTTTTTTTGCTAAGATTGGTTTAAGATATGCTGAGAAAATGACAAGAAAAAAATTTTGATCCAGATTAAACAGGTATTCCTACGAAAATTAAAAAGATGGCATTTTGTAAAAAGGAAATCTCTTAAAGCTACTGAAACTACATTTGAATTTTATTTCTAGCAATAAATGCTGTTAAAAATTTGCAAGTTTAAATCACATTTCTAAATCTGTTCATGCATGTAGTAGGACTTTTTAAAGGAATTATCAAGACTGAAAAGTAGCAGAGCACTAGTTTAATTCATGGCAAAGCTCTTAAGTAACAGGACTAATACTTTATGTTAACAATATGTACATAAAAGTTGCTGTTTATAATTTTGATATGCTTTTTGTATGTCATGTTTTACCACTGCTTTGTAAATCACTGCATTAGAGCTCAATCAAAGACACACAGGACATCTTAGTTATTTTCAAGACAGCTTCTATTAGCACAGGAACAAAGGCCAGATATACTGCTTTTATTCCCAACTCTTCCTTAAGAAATAAAAAGACTGGAGTTGTAACTCGCAGCAATACCTTTGCTCAGCACCTGTAACTATCTATGTAAGGCCTTCAGCTCAAACTCAAGAACCCCAATAAATAAATAAATAAATAAATAAATGAAAAAACCATAGAGCTATTTAACACATATTTATTAATATAGATTTGCATCTATTTCTAAAAAAAGCAACAAATGTATTTGGAAAATGGTATTAAAATTTCCATTCAATCAGATAAAAAAAAAAACCTTCCTATGACTCCTACCATAATAACAGGAGATTTTCATTAAGTATTCAGTAATGAAGCCATTTGCTTACTAGGACTTTAAAAGCAACAGAGATGATTTCATTGACACAAATTCCCAATCAAACTGAATTGGTAATCTATATTATCACAAAGAAATGAAAGCCATAATTCAAACAGAACTGTACCAGCTCTAAATGACAGTTTACATATCATACAAATATAAGCATACATTGCAAATACACTTCCTGAAGGATATTAGCAAACTAAACCTAATATTTATAGATTCGTTAGTTAAATATTCTTTGATATCCTGTCTTTATTACCTCCCTAATTAAACTTTCTCCTCTCTCTCTCTGTGTGTATGTGTGTGTGTGTGTATCATGTGTTTACCAGTGCCTGAAGAGCCCAGAAGATCCCTGGGAGATGGAGCTACAGGCAGCTGTGAGAAGCCCTACATTGGTACTCAGAATGGAACAACAGTCCTTTGAAAGAGTAACAGCAAGCATTTTCAACCACTGGCCATCTCTCGAGTCCCTTAGTGAATTGTCTTTACACTGGCTTCTTTCATGAGATGTCTACATGTAAACATCTCCTCAAACCTTTTTTAAGAACATATATCAGAATATATGAGAACTAAATAAAGAATTTGCAGGCTGGGGAAATGTCTCAGTAGGTAAAAGTCCCTAGCACCAAGCCTGACAATCTGAGTCCAATCCCCAGAAACTATGTGGTGGAAGGAGCACAGCAGATTTCATTGTAAGAATTATACTTTACAATAATTTGTTAGCAGAGAAACTTGTGTCTGCTCACCTGCTTCTCACTGATATTCTTACACTCTTTGCAAACAATCTGGTTCACAATGGTGCCATGGTATAAACGATTAATGAGGTCATGGCCAGAGGTCCCAACTAAAGATGTTTCCAAAGCACTGAAGAGAATTCGGTTCAGTTCCTGAACATCATGTTGTCTCATTTCCTAAAAAATAAGAAATAGTTTTTGTTTGGAGAAAAGGTCTGGGGGTTGCCAAGGCTGGCCCTGAATTTACAATATTCTGCTTGAGTCTGAATGCTTGCATTATAGGCACAATGTCCAGCTAAAACAGTTGCCTTTTAAATATAACTTTTGTTTCAAGTTTTTAAGAATGGATTTTTAAGAATGCTATCAATTAAACATATAAGAAAAACTTTGAATAGATGTATAGATTACCACCTATTTTTATTTATACTCCAAAACAAAAATATAATAGGCAATGTTTAGTGTGCACAGACAATTCAACTCAACTCACTCAGTGACTGTGAAGTGTGCTCTGAATTATGAGAGAACACCCACCTGCCCCTGTCACAGGAAGACAGAAGTAAAGAGCAGGACAGGTTTAGACAGTGTAGAAGCCAGCAGTGGGTGCACAGGTAAACCTCACTTAGATCACAATGCCTGGGGACAGCAGAAACCAGAACTGACTACTTGGAAGCGTAAACCAACAACAACAAAAAAGAGTAATGTAGTGTTGCTGAGAAAAATTCAAACTGACTCTCACCCTTAACCCATTCTGAGTCATTGACCGTGTGTGAACTAGTCTTTCAGAACAATCTGCCCCTCCAAGATGTGCTCTATCACCAGGAAGCAGAGAAGGGCAGTGGAAGGGACAATTAGGGGCCAAGACCTAGGCAGCAGGAGGAGCTGGGGCCTTAAACAGAGCAGCAAATGCTACTAAGCCCATTCCACTGACATAAAAGTGTCACACACACAGCAAGGTGTCTTTCAGCCTTGGCACATTGATGTTACTGTTGCCTTCAGCACGGAAAGCCAAAAGGAGGCAGAGGAACAATTCAGTGTGTAGAAAGAGAGGCGGCCAGGGGAACAATATAAAAATAAGTTTATGTGATATGTGTCAGATAAAGGGGATGAAAGCTGAAGCAAAGTAGGAGATTGGAGATCTTTTCCTTGCCCTTTAAAATATAAGATACCAGGCGATGTAAATCTGTCTTCTATCACTGGTTTGAAATAGAAGGAAAACCTCAAGGTCTGCTTCTAAGCAACCATTTATTTGGCAAAGTTACCTCAGAGACCTTCTACCATCCAGGTTCAGTCCTTTACTTACAAAATATAAAAGAATTAAGAAAAGTGTTTCAGCCAGGTGGTGGTGGTGCATGTCTTAAATCCCAGCACTCGGGAGGCAAAGGCAGACAGATCTCTGTGAGTTCAAGGATAGCCTGGTCTACAGAGTGAGTTCTACGACAACCAGGGCTACACCAAAAAAACCCTGTCTCAAAACACACACACACACACACACACACACACACACACACACACACACACACACACACACACAGAGAGAGAGAGAGAGAGAGAGAGAGAGAGAGAGAGAGAGAGAGAGAGGAAAAAAAACCAGGCTGTGGGCCTGGGTGGTAGTTGAGCTGGTCAGTCTGGGCCACTAAGGCCACCTGCCTCAGGCGAGAGGGCAGAGTCAGCTCCCCTAAGCCCATCCCCTCAAGATCAGTTCACTCTTGCTGCAGTGTTCAGAGAAGCAAGGCCACCTTTCCCTGGCCAGTTCAGCATGACTCACTGCAATGAACATTTGCTAGTAAAGTTGATTGGACAAAGGGTATACTATATGATGCCAAGGCTCCCAATGCCTTGGGACAAATGAAGAGGTGTTGGAGAGGCGGGAAAGAAGGATGAAGAGGGTTTTTTTTTGTTGTTGTTGCTTTTTTTTTGGGGGGGGCATTATTCTGTTATTGTTTTTGATTGTTTGCTTACTTTGTTTTGTTTTGATTTTTTAAAAATTTTCTTTTGTGGGGAGGATATGGGGGAAGCAGAAGATGAGAAGAATTGGGGTGCATGATGTGAAACTCCCAAAGAACCAATAAAGAAATTAAATTAAAAAAAAGAAAAAGAATTAGGAAGCCAGCAACTTAGTGGAAGCTCAAATACAAAGAGAAGTCTTCACTGAAACGTGGCATATCCACACAGCAGAGGCTCACCGGACAGTAACAAGGAATGAACCTAACATTATCTTAAGTGAAACATGCAGGATACAAAAGATCACATAGTGTATAACTCTATTCCTATGTAATATTCAGGAACAGGCAGATCTACAAACAGCAGGTTTTAGATTAACCAAGAGCTAGAGAAGGAGATGGATGGGGAGTGACTGCAAATGCATGGGGATTCTTTTTAGAGTAGAAGTGAAAACAATCTGACGTGACGGTGGTATTGATGGCTGCCCAATTCTGTAAAAACACTAAAAGCCACTGAACTATACTTTTTAAAAGACTGACTTTTATGGCATGTAAACCTCAATGAAGGAAGGATAAAAGAATATACCTCAAGTATCAGTCCTGTGCCTCAAATGTAACATGCTTTTTAGGGAATGTGCAATTATCTGCTTCAAAGTCCAAGCCCTACTTCTTTGATCCCAGAGGGGCAGTATCATGGAATTAATAAGGAGTGCTCCTAATTAGAAGGCCACAGGTGAGAGTTTTGCAGGAATGTACCTATTCCACAAACAGTAAGACCTTGACAACAAGATCCTTAGTTGTTGCCATAGATGTTTGTTTGTATGTAGTGGAATGCCTTTTAGGAATACAAATAAAAACTAGACATGCCCTACAGGAGATACAGGAAGAAAATGAAAAGCTAGGAGTCAGTGTGGAGGAAATGAAAAGTAAGGGGTCAAAAAGGGGAAATGAAAAGCTAGTGGTCAGGACAGGGAAATGAAAAGATCTGGCAAAGCACTGATCTGACTGCAGTGCATTCTCATCAGAGTACCCATATCAAGCAAGGTGGGCAACATTCTAAACATCCACTAGTTTATCCATTATTGCTGAAGATTGAAAAGTTAATGAACAGTTTGACATCTACACAGTAAATAACATCGATGTAAGAAGGGTTAAAGCTCAACTAAACTATATAAAAATCGCTGAGTACAAATTTCAAAAATCAGTTCCTGTATTTCTCCCTATATCAACAACATTCTTCCCATCTGCAAGACATAGCCAGTTGTAATGGCCTATATTCAGAAGCACCTAAACATGCATATATGGAATGTATTCACGTGTGAAGACATTCCAACATGATGAGTCCGAGACAAACTTAAAGGACATCAGACAAAACATGAAGCCTTCCTACCTCATCACTGGTCCACCCAAAGCTGTCAGTGAGGTCTATGGTTGATGCAGCCTCCTGGTCCAAGAGTAGAAGCTGAGCAAACAAGCGCTGCAACTGCAAAGGTATGATCCGAACCTGGGGAGAGAGGTGAATTTCCAGAAGAATGTTCATGGGTGGAGTGAAGTCTTCAAAAGCTGTGGACTGGTTTTCTCCTAACTCCTGGTTCATTCAGTAGAAAAATCCCTCATTACACAGGTAGAACTAATTAAGATTCAGTTCTTTGAAAATTCTAACTCATCCAAAAGGTTTTAGTGATCTGGAGTTTTCTCCCTCGACATAGCTCAGATCAATATTAAAAATTCAAATGGAGTCAGGCGGTGGTGGCGCACACCTTTAATCCCAGCACTCAGGAGGCAGAGGTAGGTGGTATCTGTGAGTTCAAGATCAGCCTGGTTTACAAGAGCTAGTTCCAGGACAGCTAGGGCTGTGACACAAATAAACCCTGACTTGAAAAACAAAACAAAATTCAAATGGGTCCCAACAAACCACACAAATGATCACACAGTTCCCACAGTTCATCTGTCCTCTAAAACATCTCCATACACACATATTCCAGGGGAATGCAGGCATGTTTCAGGCACACAGACCTCAGTTTGGAGTTCTAAAGCTTCAGAAGCTAGGCTACACCCTGCCTCCCTTTCTGCTAGCTCCAGTCCAGAGAACAGGGCCTCTCACAGTCCAGCGTGCAGGCCAACTTTAAAGATTCAAAGGGAGAGTAACAATTCTGTATTCCCATGATATTAAAAATATATACTACAAAAGCAATGCTCTGCAACAAATTGGAAAGAAATTGATCTGCACTAAAGTCATTTCTTGCCACAAAGCTGTTTTTGAAGCATGGGACTGCATCACAAATCACCACTGTTTCACAGACCTGAGTCTGAGTGAGAGGAGTGGCTTCTGAAAGAGGTTCCAGCAGGAAGAACATGATTAGAGCTGTGCTTTAAACAACTTCACCGCAGCAACATACAAAACAATGTCCTAATTTCTCCTTAATGTATTTCCAGAACACTAAAGTGAGAAAATGCTGGTCTCTAGGGTTTCCCCAATGCGTTACTGCAAATAAGTGTACTGACTGGATGTTCTGGTTGGCTAGCATGGATAGTTTCCGAGCTTCTCCTCTGCCTTGAAAAGAAGCACAGCAAAGCAAGACGTTTGCAATAGCAACAACAGCAGGATGACATTTTGAAAGACTTTTTTTTTTTTTTGGTTTTTTTTTGAGACAGGAATTTTCTGTGTAACAGCCCTACCTGCTTTAGAACTCACTTTGTAGACCAGGCTGGCCTCGAACTCAAGAGATCCGCCTGCCTCTGCCTCCCAAGTGCTGGCATTAAAGGTGTGCAACACCACTTTCCGGTGAAAAACCACTTTTTTGAAGGAAAATTTCATTGCTAATTAAGTATGAGGCAAGTCACTTTCTGCCAATAAAGATAATATTTATAATAAATAACTTTGTTTTCTATGAATAAGGAACTTAATTCCTTCCTTAAGTGCCATTTCCTGGGCTAGAGAGATGCTGCAAAGGGTAATGTGCTTGCCACACAAAATGAACACTGGAGTTCAAATCCTTAGCATCCATGTAAAGGCAGGCTGGGTATGATGACCAGCCTTAATCTCTGCTCTCAGAAGGCAGAATGAGGGTCACTGGGACAAGTGGGCTAGGTAAATTAGTTGAAACAGTATAAGTGAGACTCTCTGCTTCAATGAATAAGATGAAGAGTGATGGAGGATGTCAACCTCTGGCCTCTACGTATATACACATGTATGTTCACATACACATGCACACTCCCACACAGGCAAAGATGCATATGTACAGGAATGCACACAACACACATATACACAAGCAACTCCTCTCACAATTTGTTGAATACTCTAAAAGACCCAATAAATTACAGATTTCGTACCTTTGAAGACCCGATAAATTACAGATTTCGTACCTTTGAAGACCCGATAAATTACAGATTTCGTACCTTTGAAGACCCGATAAATTACAGATTTCGTACCTTTGAAGACCCGATAAATCACAGATTTCGTACCTTTGAAGACTCGATAAATTACAGATTTCGTACCTTTGCATTGGGCTCATCCTTATCCTCTAAAGAACCAAGCTCTTCCGGACCAAGAGAGAATAAAGCTTCTAAAGAAAAAAGTAGAGTCAGATATGTAAATGGTATGATTTCATCTTAGAAAATTGTTTAGGAAGGAAGACCTCCATTAAGCAATATCAGCAAACGATTTAGAAATGACTAAGACAATAGTTATACCTTTCATCTACACATTTTGCATTTTTTAACATTGTTATCTACTGAATCTAAGAACATCAAGTGATGTACTACTAGTATGTAATCATCAAGTGACACTTCAGTAAGACAGATCCATAGAACATAAAAATATAAGCAGGCAAAGCACTATGGGACATCGTTTAATCCTAGAATTCCTGGGTCAGAGGCAGGAGGATCTCGAGTTCAAGGCCTACTTGGTCTATATAACAAAATCCAAAGACTAAGAGGACATAGCTGCACCAAACAAACAAACCCCTATTAACATCAAACAAACAAACCAAAAATGATTGGTTTTCACTCTCTTTGGCAACAGAACTCAAAAGTTATGAGTAGTCTCACAAAACAGAAAAATATCACAGGTGTGTATTTTCACATGCAAGGCTGCTAATCAACCTTGCATGTTAAGGACCAGACTAGATGTCTTTTACCTTGAGATCCTGTCCTTTGCTTTTTGGTGTGTAAATGTCTTTTCTACAATTCCACTAATAAGAGATGGCAATGATCTTACTTGAAAAAGGAAGTTGTTGGAGCTGGAGAGATGGCTCAGTGGTTAAGAGCACTGGCTGCTCTTCCAAAGGTCCTGAGTTCAATTCCCAGCAACCACATTGTGGCTCATAACCATCTGTAATGAGATATGGCGCCCTCTTCTGGCATGTGGGCATACATGGAGGCAGAATGTTGTATACATAAGAAATAAATAAATCTTTAAAAAAAAGAAAGAAAGAAAGAAAAAAGAAGTTGTCAGCCCCTGCACTGGCTTCCAGATTTTTTGTTTTTTGAAACATTTCACTGAGGTAAGTGACAAATGGGGTGAACAGGTCTCTTTACTGAAAAACACTGATGCCCTAGTGATTACTCTTAAGAATGTTTTGTTTCTCACTAAGTGCTGGGGCTGGGAAAAATAAACTAAAAGCCTGTAGGTTGAAGAACAAAACCACTCCAGGGCTTTTAGGATAATCTCCCATTATTCCTAACTGCAATGTACTGGCAATAAAATGGAATTCAATTTAGCTTTACTTTAAAATGCTACTTCCCCCAAAAGACATATACACATATAAGTCCCTTTTTTCCTCTGTCGGTACTCTGTTAGCCTTTCCAAACTATAACCTACCCTAACCTGCAACAGCAAGGTCAGGCTAAGCCATGCAGAGTGCACAGTGCACGCACTATAATGTCAAACTACAAACTACATGTTTCAACAGGTAAGAGGAAGCTGGCCTGCAGCTTTCAGACTCTGGGTATTCTCCATGATCTGCCTTGTCCCTCACCTCTTTTTCTTTCCTGGGTTTTTGAAAAAGTCTCACTATATAGCCCAGACCAGCCTTAAACTTTAATCTTCCTGCCTTACCCTCCCGAGTGCTGGGATTACAGGTGCATGCCTATTTAGTTTCTCTTTCTTCACTTTGTCTCATGTGGCCTTGAACTTCTGATCCTCCTCTTGCCTCCACCTCCCAAGTGCTCTCAGTCTGTTCTTAAGGCTATTTTTTGCTTCAAGTTGCCTTTTACCTTCAACCATATTAAAGCCTGGAAGATCTTTATGCCTGAGTTATCTATTTAGAACTGCTGAAAACTTCTAAGAGTAGAATTACTGACTACTGGGAGGCAACTTTATGTAGAGGCTGAAGTCAAGGACACAAAATACCACTCTGAAATTTGTCAGTTCACTCCATTAGAGCAGCCCACTAGACATGGACAACAAGAATTATTTTCTAGATTTTGGGAAAAAGAAGCCTTTCTGAGTTTAGAGCAACAGAAAACCTGACAGAAGACCTGATACACTAGGTGGTAGTGGGGACTTGGCATTCAAGTACAGGCCAAACCAGCTTGTCTTCAGAATAGAGAGAACCTGTGCAGACGTGAGCTACATATTCATGTACATTGGTTCCCCACTGAGAATCATGCAGAGGCCAAACAGGGCTCATGCTGGAATCAAGAACAGACACTAAGACCCCATTGAAGGAAGCTGGAGATGGAAGTGGAACAAATATATTGAGGAACAAGGGCAAGAAATGAGGTTTTCGTGCAGACTGGTTGGCTTTCAGCACCGGGCTTCTGGAGAAATAGTCTGTCATTACCATAACTCTCCACACCCATTTGATACAGCTAATCTGAGTGGGTTTACATTTCTTTTGGGTCTTTGAAATTAATAATTTCCAGATTTTAGAATGATGAAGGAGGAATTTGTACATTACTTTTTATTGATTAATGAATATATAGTCACCCTCCTGAGAGAACTAAAACTCCCAAGAAGCTTCCCCCAGGTCAGGTTCTGAAGACAAACAAGTTCAGGACAGATCTGCTCAGAATCAGAGCTCTGAACTTCAGAAATGCAGATACTTAAGTACGAATGTGTATAAATAACCTGACAAGTCTTCCCACTGCAGAAGCTAAGGCTTTCTGTGTAGCCTTGACTTAGTGTTTGTTACTTTGGAGAAAGGAGAGAATTATCGTTATGTTGTATTTTAAATTATGGGAATTAGAAAGTATTTTTTGTTACAAAACACTACAATCACCACACAGAATAGATTTTTTTTTTTAAATTTAAGCTTCACAATTTTCTTCAGAGAACTGGCAATGCACATCATACTTTGTGACAATGAACACATTCTGTTGAGTACACCTTTAAAATGCTTTCTTTTTTATGGTCTTTACATAATTAATTATATATAAAATCCGCGGTCCATATTATTACTTGAATACATGTAACATAGCATACCTCTGAATTCAGGTGTGAAATGAAGAGTCTGAAGAAGGGAATTGAGGTAACAGGTTCCACCCTGATTTCTGATTCCACTTAAATTGGTGAATTCTCTAGGGGCAGGTGGCTCCAAACCTTTAGTCTTTAATTTCTTCCCTTTTCCATACTGACTATTTGACACACTGGAATAATCCTCTTCAAATAGGTTCCCAAACATTGTGGAACCAAACACTATCCTTTAAAGAAAATGACATGTTACATAAATGCTTTTATTCTTGAACCCCCACCCCGAAATCATCCTTGTATTTGAGGGGAGTTGTTTCGTAAAATTGTTCTTCAGAAAATACAGTAGTTTGGGTTTTGGAAACTGACTTCTTTTTCATACCTACAGGGGTCCTAATTAACCTGTGTGATCCTGAACAAGTAATTTAAACAATATTTACTTCTATGTATAATGTGGCTGTACTTTTTTTTTTTTTTTAGGGTAGTTTAACCAGTCACACGACAAAAGAAATGTACTAAATACAAAGGGCATGGCCTACAGGAACCGGTAACTGTTCTTGGATTCCACATCACTAAATGAGAAAACCGAGAGTTGACAGCAGCCTTAGGATCATCAATAATTTTGAAATCTCAGCTTCTCCCATCTCGTCATATCCTGTACCAGACCACAGAGTTTCAGTGAATTAAGCCGAACACATTAATCTTCTTGATATTAAGTTTCAGCACTTTGGTCCAAACTATAGAGCCTGGGGTGAGTACCTGAAGGAAGACAGTTTCTGCCCATTAGAGCTATGGAGTCCAACGGGGAGCAGCAGGAACCTGCTCTGTTTTCGTGTGGTGGTAGGGAAACTGAGGTGAAACGCTGAGGACACTTTCTAAGGGGCAGGAACGGCCGAAGTGCAGTTCTTTCCCTTTTCAACCCAGTCCTCTGAAGAAAAACTCAAGAATCGGAACTCGCGAGTCAGGCCTCGAGCTAGCGAGCTGGATTCCCGTCAGGCCATTCCACCGAGGCCTTCCGGCCCACCAAGACGCCCAGGGCCCAGGAGCGCGTCCCCGCGGCCCGACCCCTGACGCGCCGCCAGGAGAGGCCGGGCGTCTTGCCTCAGGCCGCAGGCGTCGTCCCTACGCTGCCCCCGTCCCTCCCTGCACCCCCGTCCCCCAAGCCCCACTTACTGCCTATAGCCCAGACCCCCGCCCCGGCCACAGCACAGAGTAAACGAACTCGCTCCGAACGGGTACCGCCATGCTGGCGAGGGCGGGCCTCTGGAAAGTGATTTTTTTTCCCGTACGCGGACTACATTTCCCAGGATGCTTCGCGCCACGCGGAGCTTTATGGGCAATGTAGTTGTGTTGCTCGAGAGATTGTGGGTGGGGCAGCGAGACTGCTCTCTTGCCTGTCAGCAGGCAAGCTCAAATTTATGTTTACTACTACCTGCAAAAATTAAAGACTCACGCGTTGGGGTCACATGTTCCTAGAGCTTTCACCAATTAAGTGGAATATGTATTTACATATTCTTTGCTCTAGGATATACAAAGGGGCCTTCAAACAGTTTTTCCTTCAAGCATATATCCAATACAAAACTTGTGAAAAATGTTCCATGTTCCGTGAACCTCACATTGTCCCCAATCTTTATTTAATCTCTATCAACCTTAAGTGCTTTATATATAACCATGCAAACATGTGTGCACACATTATATTCAATTAAAAAACGATCTCTCAGCCGGGCGGGGGTGGCGCACACCTTTAATCCCAGCACTCGGGAGGCAGAGACAGGCAGATCTCTGTGAGTTTGAGGCCAGCCTGGGATACAAAACGAGTTCCAGGACAGACTCCATAGCTACACAGAGAAACCCTGTCTCAGAAAAAAAAACCAAAAAAATAAAAATAAGAGATTGACGTGTAGGCAAGTGGGAGGGGGCACATTTTCTTGATTAATGATTGATGTGGGAGTACCCAGCCCACCATGGGCAGTGCCACCTTTGAGAAGGTGGTCCTGGGTTGTATAAAAAACAAACTGAGTGAGCCATACCAAACAAGCTAGTAAGCTGGGTTCCTCCATGGCCCTGCTTCGGTTCCTGCCTCTAGGTCCCTGTTTCAAGTTCCTGCCCTGACTTGCTTTTATAAAGTAAGCGGTATGAAATAAACCCTTTCTCCCCAAGCTGCTTTTAGCTGTGTGTATCACTGCAATAGAAAGTAAATTAGGACACCCCAGGCAACTTCCCAGTGCCTGGCTTATTATCAGATCTTAGTATCAATTGGATGAAAGAATGGGCACATTAGTAGGCGGGTGGAAGACAGTGTACTGAGAGCAATGTAGATTATGATGGCATGGTCCAAAGGCATCATGCTACATCTTGAGCTGAAAGCACAACTGAACAACATTGTCCATAAGGTAGTGGTTTTTGGAAAGAAAGATTCAAGAGCAAGGATCCTCGAGGTCTGAACCAAGACTCAAGAAAGCTGCTGAGGCCAGGCAAGGTACATCAGGGTTAGATTTTCTATTTGGAGGCTCTGAGAATCTATTGCATGATGTTATAATGATGAAGCCCAAGTTGCAATGGAGGCCACAGGATGTTGGTGATGATGGGATAAATTCAAGTGGGGTATTGGAACCCAGTAAACTTTTTTGTCCCTGACAGCTAGAGTGTCCATCTTCATCTTTCACCTCTTTTGTGACAGGGTCTTTCATTGTTCCTTGCTGAATATTCCAGGGTACTTTAGTTACTGTTCTATTGCTGTGAAGAGACACCATGACCAAAGCAATTTATAAAATAAAGCATTTAATTGGGGGCTTGCTTACTGTTTCAGAGGATCAGTCCATGGCCATCATGGTGGGGAGCACAGCAGCAGCAGGCAGGCATGGTGTTGCAGTAGTAGTTGAGAGCTTCCATAGTATCCACAAATACTCAGTAGAAAGATAGTGAGAGAAACCGGGCCTGGCATGGGCTTTTGAAACCTCAAAGCCCACTCCCAGTGGCACACCTCCTCCAAAAAGGCCACAACTCCTAATATACTTCCAAATAATCCAACTAGGAACCAAACATTCAACTATATGAACCTACAGAAGTAATTTTTATTCAAACCACAACACCAGGTTAGCTGCCTTGTGAGCCTCCAAGGGATTTTTCTGTGTCTGCCTCCCACTCTGCTATAGACACATTGGAATGACATATGTGTGCTAGCTATCTTACTAGGTGGATTCTGGAGATCCCAACATTGGTCCTTACAGCTGCAACCATTTTACCCATGGCGCCATCTCTCTAGACAGGCAGTTGGCTTTGAAAAATTAAAGGATGCTTATGAGCTTTTCCATTATCCTCTGAATCACAGTCCCATTCCACTACCTATCCATGTTTTTTCTTCTCTCTCCAGGGTCAACTTACTGCAAGTGGCTATATCCAAATGGTGTCTTTTCTCTTGGGTTGGCTCACTTTCTGTGCTCTCTCCAATTTTAGGTACCCAACTTTCCACTGTTCCTTTTTTTTACACTTTAATTCTCTCCCTAGAGAGACCCTTACGGTTTTCCAACCCACTTTATTTTCTGTTCTTCAGTGGCTGTTTGTCCAATCCTTTTGATTTCTCTTGCATAATGATTTTTTCTTTTTTATTAAATTTTTTCATTTATTTTACATACTAACCAGTTTCCCCTCCTTCTTCTCTTCTGGTTCCCTTCCCCCATGTCCCGTCTATTCTGTCCTCCATACACTCCTCCTCTGTTCAAAAAAGAACAGGCCTCCATGTGAGTCAACAAAGCATGTCATATCATGTTGATGCCTCCCCCTGCTTCAAGGTTGGGGGAGGCATCCTTGCATGGGGAATAGGTTCCAAAAAGCCAGCTCATGCACCAGGGACAGATCCTGCTCCCATTGTTGGGGTCCCACAAACAGACCAAGCTACACAATTATCATCTACGTACAGAGGACCTAGGTCAGTCCCATGCAAGCTCCCTAGCTGTCGGTCCAGGGTCGTGAGCTCCCATTAGCTCAGGTCATCTGTGTCTATGGATTTCCCAGTCATGATCTTGACTCCCCTTGCTTGTGCAGTCCCTCCTCCTCTCATCATCTGTACTCCCTGAATTCAGCCAGGGCTTGGCTGTGAATCTCTGCATCAGTTTCCATCAGTTACTAGATGAAGGTTCTCTGCTGACAATTATGGTAGTCACCAATCTGATTACAGGAGAAGACCAATTCAGGCCCTCTCTCTCTCTCTCTCTCTCTCTCTCTCTCTCTCTCTCTCTCTCTCTCTCTCTCTACCCCGCTATCGCTATGAGTCTTAGCTAGGGTCATCCTTGTGGATTCCTGGGAGTTTCCCTGGCACCAGTTTCCTCCCTAACCCCCAGAATAGCCCCCTCTATCAAGATATCACTTTCATCACTCTCCCTCTTCATCTGACTACCAACTCAGCCAACCCAATCCCATGTTCCCATCACCTTTGCCCCAACCCCCATCTGCCCCCAGTTTACCCAGGAGATCGCATCTATTTTTCCCCTTCCCTGGGAAATTCATGCATCCCTCTTAGGGCTTCTCTTTGCTACCTAGCTTCTCTGGAGCTGTGGATTATAGCTTGGTTGTCCTTTGCTTTACATCTAATATCTACTTATGAGTGAGTACATAACCATGTTTGTCCTTCAGGGTCTGAGTTACCTCAGTCAGGATGAATTTTTTCTAGTTCCATGTATTTGCCTGCAAATTTCATGATGTCATTGTTTTTTTACAGCTGAGTAATACTCCATTGTATAAATGTACTATATTTTCTTTATCCATTCTTCAGTTGAGGGACATCTAGGTTGTTTCCAGATTCTGGCTATTATGAATAATTCTGCTATGAACATAGTTGAGCAAGTGTCCTTGTGGTATGATTGAGCATCCTTTAGGTATATGCCTAAGAGTGGTATTGCTGGGTCTTGAGGTAGATTGATTCCCAGTTTTCTAAGACACTGCCATGCTGATTTCCAAAGTGGCTGTACAAGTTTGCTCTCCCACCGGTAGTAGAGGAGTGTTTCCCTTACTCCATATTCTCTCAACATAAGCTGTCATCAGTGTTTTTGATTTTAGTCATTCTGACAGGTATAAGATGGTATCTTAGAGTCATTTTGATTTGCTTTTCCCTGATAACTAAGGATGTGGAGCAATTCCTTAAATGTCTCTCTACCATTTGAGATTCTTCTGTTAAGAACTCTGTTTAGATCTGTACCCCATTCTTAAAATTGATTATTTGGTATTTTAATGTCTAGTTTCTTGAGTTCTTTATTATTTTGGAGGTCAGCACTCTGTCAGATGTGGGGTTGGTGAATATCTTTTCCCATTCTGCAGGTTGCTGTGTTGTCTTATTGACCATGTCCTCTGCCTTACAGAAGCTTCTCAGTTTCAGGAGGTCCCATTTATTAATTGTCGATCTCAGCATTTGTTGAACGATGAACTTTAAAGTCAGTATCCACCAATGGAGATGTATTCATTCCTGTAGCCCTTTCTAGCTTTTAGATTTTCCTGTGAACAACAGAGACACATTGTCCTACAAAAGTCATAGTAACCATTCTCATTTTCTGGGGTCTTTGGGTTAATATTCATGTATTTTTGGTACTCTAGAAAAATTCTTTTTAAAAATTCTAGGGATCCTTTGTTTGAATTTTTTTTTCCATACATTGTTTTGTTTTATTTTTTCCATTCAAGAACATAATTAAAGATAAAAAAAAAATTTTTTCCTTTCTTCCCCTTCTCCCGGTCCCCTCCCACTACCCCCCACCCCTCCTCCCTCCCCCTTCTTCCTTGAAAGAGGGCATGGTGCCCTGCCCTGTTGGAAGTCCAAGGCCCACCCCCATCCCT
>PVIU01017825.1:0-40801 GCA_004026605.1 Ondatra zibethicus
CTCTCTGAATGTGGTGGCGAAAGTTGGCAGATGGAGAACCCATCAACAATGACACCAGGACCTATCTCTTCTGCATGTATTATCTTTTTGAGAACCGAGTCTTTTTGAATGCACTCCTTCCTAGGCCAGGAGGGATGGGGGTGGGCCTTGGACTTCCAACAGGGCAGGGCACCATGCCCTCTTTCAAGGAAGAAGGGGGGGGAGTAGGGGTGGGGAGGTAGTGGGAGGGGACCGGGAGAAGGGGAAGAAAGGTAAAAATTTTATTTCTTTAATTATGTTTTTGAATGGAAAAAATAAAACAAAACAATGTATGGAAAAAAAAGAATAGATAATGTCCTCTCTTCTAGGTTCACCTGAATTAACCATATTATAATCAGATTCTGTTAATCATAGATGTATTCAAGAGGGTCTAAAACAGCAAACAGATACTTTTTATTCAAGGAAAAGTATGGGGACATGGAACATATGAGCTTGAAATATGCATTTCCCATAAATGATGTTATATTATATTTAGATTAGAACACTAAAGCATATTTTGTCACATCACATTATGACTTGATTTTTTTACACAAGAACTAAAATACGGTGATTCCTTAAAATTATTGAATTGTATGTTGCAAATTAATGCAATATTAAATGCACACACTAAATATGCAGAAGGCACTCTTTCCTACAGGGGTGGTAGCATGCCTATGTGGATTACTCACAGGGGGCTTCTAAAACATAAATCTCCATCCAAAACCCAACTCCAAAACTAAAATAAAAGTACCTCCTTTCCTTTCCTGCTATTGGTGCTGATGACTAACATGTCATTCAGAAGCTGTTTTTCAGATTTTATTTTATTTTTTCAGTGTAGACTTTAGGCAGTTCACTGCACAGTAAAGGACAGTGTGCTCACTAAAGGCTGATAGGAATGGTCAATGGTCAACAGGACCATTGTCAGAATTCTTAAGTCATATTCTTCAGATTTTCTTCTTATCCTGATTTGTCTAACTTACTTTCTACACTAAGTAACTTGAAATATTCTGCACTCTTTGCTTTCATTTTAGAGACGTCACATATCCCCCAACAAAAGTCAAATGTTTATTAAAGAAACTGAAAAATGTTAAAAATCTGAAAATAAAACTTCCCCATTAATATTAGTTTAGTTTCTAACAGTCTTAAAAGAAGTATTTTCAATAATTTAGTCTTCATCTTAAGGGCTACACTATTTTACATCCTAATTTTAGAGCAAGTGTGCAGATTCCCATCAGTATCTCAAGGGTACTCTAGTGAAGAAATCAGTCACAGGTGCTTGACCAATTCTCCTTCTGGACATTTTTTTTCTGTTTATATTTTAAAGACTGTAAGAAGAATCACTGTGCTTAAAACTTGTATTTTACTTTTTGTATTTAAATTATTTCCTTGGGATGAATTCCTAGATACAAAATGCATGTTACTTAATTCTTAATTAAGCTTAATTCTCGATAGTTTTCCAACTTCAGAAAAAGAAAGTTTTTGCTTGAGAAATGAATGTAACTATGTAGATGGATTCATTTATTTAACATAAATAAGCTTTAATAACAAACATTTTGAAGATTATAAATTTTATATCTAAATATAGGTAAGAATTTCATACAGATATGAGTATGAAATACATATGAAATGAGTAGAATATCTTCACAATTACGATGTGAAGATACATATCATAGTTAACTACCACCTTTCCTTAAATGCTGCATAATTCCATTTCACATCACAAGGAGGCCTCCAGTTTTGTTTTGATGCAATAGCTTAAAACTACCTCATTGCTGAAAAAAAAAGGTATAAAAGCTTAATAAAATGAAGTTCTTTTTCAGAACTCTTTAAAGGTACTAGGAAACAAGCAACAAAATTTCATGGCAAAATCAACATTGTATAAAGAAGGCAAAATACTTTGGTAACCTTTATATTATAAAACAGTATCTTATAGTAGACATTGGAAATTCCTAACTAGCACTGACAGATGACAGACTGAACATAAAAATCAGCGCAGCAAGTTTTATGGAGAGGAAAGACAAAATTTTTATGCTTTGGAGTTGTTAGAACAGCTGAGATATGGCATATGGGACAAATTATCTTTACCAAAAAGTTCACTGCATCTACAATATAGGGTTAACAGAAGTGTTTTGGTAATAGATGTCAGTTAAGTTGTTGTTTACTTACTGTATCTTCATTTCACCCATTTCAACTCCGAGGTCAAATTCATGAAGTGGGTGGGTACTTAACTGTGACTATTTTGATTCAGAATTGATGGAAGGTACACATTTTCAGCAAAGATAAGGGTTTTACATCCTGGTTAGGTGTTGACCATGACAGAATCATAGTTTGGTGCTCAAATTAAGTTTCTTTACTACAAACAGGATTTTAACAGGTTCCTACAAAAAGATGTAAAAACCAAGACACACAGTGTTCACTCTATAGTTCCTGGTGCTTAACACATAACATGTAGTAATGAGCTGAATGATTATTTCATGGTACCATCCTTCCTGCATCTTCCAATCATTGCTATATGTCTGCACATTTGAAATAAACCAAAGAAATGCTTTCTCTTACAAAATAAAAAAAAAATAAAAATCACACCAAAAAGAATAATGTACAGTACTTAAGAAATTCTTAACTGCGGTTATTTTTTTTTAGGGTTGTAGAGTTTGTATGTTTTCCTTCTTTGAGTTGTGCCAGTGGAGGGCTGTTAGATGTTTGCGTTATTATGGATGTTGTTTGCTTCATTTAGTTGTGGTTTTCCTTCTAGTACTTTCTGTGAGGCTGGGTTTGTGGCTATGTATTACTTAAATTTGTTTTTATCCTGAAATATCTTGCTTTTTCCATCGATGGTGAATACAAGCTTTGCTGTTTATAGTAGTCTGGGCTTGCATCCATGGTCTCTTAGTGTCTGCAGCACATCTATCCAAGACCTTCTGGCTTTCATGGTTTCCATAGAGAAGTCAGGTGTAATTCTGATAGGTTTACCTTTATATGTTACTTGGCCTTTTTCCTTTGCAGCTCTTAGTATTCTTTCTTTATTCTGTATGCTTTGTGTTTTGATTATTGTATGGCGAGGGGATGTCCTTTTTTGATCCAATCTATTTGGTGTTCTGTATGCTTCTTGTACCTTCATAGGCATATCCATCTTTAGGTTGGGAAAGTTTTCTTCAATAATTTTGTTGAATATATTTTCTGGGCCTTTGAGCTGTGCTTCTTCTCCTTCTTCTACCCCTATTATTCTTAGGTTTGGCCTTTTTAAGGTGTCCCAGATTTCCTGGGTGTTTTGTGTTAAGAATTTGTTGGATTTGTTGTTTTCTTTGATCAATGAGTTTATTTTCTCTATAGTATCTTCAGCGTCTGAGATTCTTTCTTCTATCTCTTGTATTCTGTTGGCTATATTTGTCTCTGCAGTTCCTGCTCGTTTACCCAGATTTTCCATCTCCAGCCTTCCCTCAGTTTGTGTTTTCTTCATTGCCTCCATTTCAGTTTTTAAGTCTTGAACTGTTTCCATTACCTGTTTGATTGCTTTTTCTTGGTTTTCTAGGGTATCTTTGAGGAATTTATTCATTTCTTTTTAACTTTTTGTTAGTTTTCTCATCCCTTTCTTCAAAGGAGTTTTTCACCTCTTTTTTAAAAGTCTCTATCACTTTCATAATGTTACATTTAAAGTCGATTTCTTCTACTTGAGGCACGGGAATGGGGATGGGAGTGTAGGTTGGGGGGTGAAAGGGAGAGGGGGGAGAAGGGATGGATGGGGGAACTTGGGAGAGTGAGAGGGTGGAGATGGAGGAAGGGTGGATATTGGAGAAGGGAATAAGATATCTACATTATGGGAGTCATTTTAGGATTGGCAAGAGTCTTAGCTCTAGAAGGGATCACAGGTGTCCATGGGGATGTCCCCAGCTAGGTACTTGGGCAGCAGAGGAGAAGGTGCCTGATCTAGCCTTGTCCCATAGTCACATTGATGAATATCTTGATCATCACCATAGAAATTTCGTCCGATGGATGGAAATAGAGACAGAGACCCACATTCACATCAGAGCAATGGACTGAGCTCCCAAGGTCCAGTCGAAGAGCAGAAGGTGGGAGAAGATGAGCAAGGAAATCGGGACCAGGAGAGGCTGGTCCACCAACCGTGACAGCGTGCCTGATCTAACAGGAGCTCGCCAAATCCAGCTGGACCAGGACTGAATGAGCATATGATCAAACCGGAATCTCTGAATGTGGCTGTCAATGGGGGCTGACTGAGAAGCCAATGATGATGGCACTGGGACCTATCTCTTCTGCATGTATTAGCTTTTTGGGAATCTAGTCTATATGGATGCACACCTTCCTAAGCCGGGATGGAGGGGGGAGGGACTTGGGCTTCCCACAGGGCAGGGTACCCTGCCCCCTCTAAGGAAGCAGGGGGAGGGAGGAGGGTTAGCGGGGGAGCAGGAGGGGACTGGGAGAAGGGGAGGAAGTGTAAATTTTTTTGAATGAAAAATAAAAGAATATAAAAAAATAAGAAAAAAAAGAAATCCTTATTACAACATAGATAAAACAAGAAAACATTAGGTTAGTGTCAATCCTACATGATCTCATTGTCTTTATGAGGAACACAGAAATGTCAAACTCAAAGAAACACTGTGGTGATTTGAATGAAAATGGCCCTATAGGTTCATATGTTTGAATACTTGGTCCTGAGTTGGTGGAAATGTTTGGGAAGGATTATGAGATATGACCTTGTTAATGAGATGTTTCAGGGTGTGCTCTTTAAGGCTTTAAAACACTGTACCATTCCCAATGTTTTCTTTCTGCTTCCTGCTTGCTGATAGAGATATAAGCTCTCAGTTATTCCTGCCATCATGGATTCTGTAACTATACAGCTAAGTAAGTACTGTTTTTATAAGTGCCTTTGTCATGGTATTTTATCATAATAACAGAGATGTAGCTAACATGGAAGTTACTACCAGGAAATTGGATGGCATTGGTACTTTGGACTAAAAAAGTGGTTCAACACTCTAAGAAGAGTTTAATGAGTCATTATAGTAGGAGCTTAAAAGACAGAGATGCTAAGAGCTATGAAGACCAAGGCTCAAGAGGTTTCAGAGGGGAATAATATTCCTATTGCCCTGGAGGCTATTATTGTAATATTGTGGCTAAAACTGTAGCTGCTTTCTTCCTTCTTCCTAAGAATACCGCTGAGCCTAAAGTGAAAAGTAATGGAAACATTTTCAGCAGAGGCGATTTCAAGATACCCTAATATTGACTGTGTTGTATGGTTATTAGTGATCATTCCCAGGCAGGTGTACAACTTAAAAAGGACAGATGGGGCATAAAAAATACAAAAAGCACAGTTTGAAGAGAAAAGCACCACTGCCAAGATCTGTTCTAAAAGAGATAAAGATAATAAGAGGAAGGTTGACATGCAATGAAATAAAAGGGCAGGCACCCACCACAGCAAGACCCCACACAGCAAAGCTTCTGATGCCAAAGAAGAAATGGCTCAGGGTATTTCTGCTCCTAGAAAGATACAACACAAAAGCCATTGCATATGTGCAAAAGGCTTAGGGCTCATCCCAAGTGGGCAGCCAAAAGTTGCAGAGTCTTCCACATGGTGCTAGCTTTAGAGTCATAAAATACTGATAAGAAAAGGGTTTGTAGAATCTTCCTCCAAGGTTAAAGATAGCCATTGCCATCAGGCAATGTGTGCCAGCATAGTCCTTGTATGAAGATCTTCAAAGAAGAGTGATGTCACAGTGGTAATCTGTGTAAGTGAAGCCTGAGTTGAATTGGGAACCCAAGATGTTACAAATGTCAGAGCTGGGAGACATCTGCCAAGGAGAACTGCATACAGGGAGTGGAACCAGCTTGGGAGAGGACTGCTTTGCAGGCAGTGAAGTAAGAAAAGAGAAGCCATCTAAGCCTTTGAAATCACACACAGACTTCAAGATTGGAAGTTTGACTTTTGGGTTCAATCTTGTGCCACACTATGCTCTTACTCTCCCTTTTGGAATGGTAGTGTATATTCTGTGCTAATGTATGTTGGAAGCGTGTAACTTGCATTTTTACTTCTTAGGGGATTTGGTAACTAAGAGATTGGCTTGAGTCTCAGAAAAAACTTTGGACTTTTGAGCAATGTTAAGAATGTGAAGACGATGAGAATTTTTGAATTTAGACTAAATGCTATTTGTATTACAATGTGGCCAAGGGGGGCCAGGATGTAGAATGTATTGGATTGAATGAGAATGGCCCCAGAGGCTCATATATTTAAATACTTGGTACCCAGTTGATGAAACTGTATGGACAGGATTAAGAGGTATGGTCTTGTTGGAGGAAGTGTGTCACAGAAAGGGGTGAGGTTTTGAGATTACAAAACACCTGTAGAACTCTCTGCTTCCTGCTTGTTGTTCTGTTGGTTGAGATATGAGCTCTCAATAGTTTCCCGCCATTATACTCTATTTTACCATTGTGGTTAATCTGGAACCATGAACCCAATTAAATTGTTCTAAATGTTGCCTCCATCATGTTTAACATAACAATAGAAAATTCACTAAGACACAGGGTAAAATGGTAGTGACTAGAGGCACGAGAAGCTCTTTCTCTTTCTCTTCTTTTGCATGTGGTGATATTCAAACAGTACAGTTTCAAGGAAGCGAGAGGAATAAATTTTAAAGTTCTATTAAGTTGCCTAATGATTCTAATTAATAATTTTATCAAAATTTCTAAAATTACAAATTAAATGTTAATCATAAATGTTTTGAAGTTAAAAAAATAGACTCAAGCTAACAAAAAAATAAATTCAGGGAAGACAAAAATAAAAATCCTCTAAAATTATAGGCTTTAAGACAGAATAAAAACAGTTTTAAAATGGAAAGTACAATTTCTTTCATACAATATATTGTGATCAATTTCCCCTCTCTCATCTCCTACTAAATCCTCCCCGTCTCCCCACCCATCCAACTCTACACTTTCTCTCTTTAGAAAGCAAATAGGAAATTTTCTTAAAAATTAAAGGAAAAACACAGGAAAACACACACATGTTGACATACACATACGTATGTGTGTGTTCTTCCATGCATGCATACAAAACCAATAAAAGCACAAAATCAGAAACCATAATATATAAGCAAAAGACCATTAAGGTTAAAAATACCCACAGAAGGCAGTATGAGACAAAGACCATTTAAAGAAGCCACTGAGCACACACTGTGTTGGCCATCTCCTGCTGAACATGGGGCTCGCCCTTAAGAGCAGTTTGTATATAGCCACTGAGACTTCACTGAAGAAAATGCATTTTTCCCCTGCAAGTGGTTATCAGTTAGAAAAGCTTCTGGGTTAGGGATGGGGTCTTGTAAAAAACAATTTATAATGAATGAAAAGTGAGACATTCCTGTCTATGCAATGAATAAAGTATAATGATAATCAAAGGAAAGGAAAAATAATTTTATATTAGTGAGTCCAGAAACTCATAGACATAATCAAATCCCTTAGAAACATATTTTACCAAAATGACTACAAGAAGAAATAAGAAATATTATCTTTAAAAGAAACTAACACATACACACACACATTGATTTTTCGATACAGGGTTTCTCTGGAGCTTTGGAGCCTGTCCTGGAACTAGCTCTTGTAGATCAGGCTGGCCTCAAACTCACAGAGATATGCCTGCCTCTGCCTTCCGAGTGCTGGGATTAAAGGCGTGCACCATTACCACCTGGCCTACATAAATTCTATATAAATTTATGCATTTCCACAAAAAATGTCTTTTCCCACTTATTATCTCCTTTTTTTGAGACAGGGTCTACAATATAGAGTAGGCTGGCTTCAACCTTAGAAAAATCTACTTGGCTTTTCCTGCAGAGAGATTTACCTTCTACAAGAAACTTTCTGACCTAAATATCTCAAAGTTAAAATCTTTCAAAACCTTCAAGCAAACAAAAGAACATCAAAAATCACAAACAGTCTCCAGGGTGGAAGTAAAGGGGTGCTTTCTAACATACTTAAATAACAGTGCAGCTACAGAACCTAAGCTGAGCCAACCAGAACATGGGTACAGTAAATTATACAACAGTCATTCTTTTGAGGGAGGCCAGGGATATCTCATCATAGCAAGTCAATACAGTTCCCTATGGAAAAAAGTGTAAGACATCAATGTCAAACAGTTTATTTTAAGAATAAATGGGTTAGGCCATTTTAATCCCAGCACTTGGGAGGCAGAGTCAGGTAGATCTCATGAGTTCAAGACCAATCTAGTCTACAGTGCAAGTTCCAGACTTCCAGGATAGGCAGAGATACACAGAGAAACCCTGTCTTGATAGAAAAAAAAAGAATGTCTGCAAGGACTGATTGAGTAACATTAAAAAATTAACTGAACTTACTATTGGTATAACCAATTCAGCTATCCCAGGAACTATAGACAGATCAACTTTAATCTGAAACAGGGTATTTGCAATGTTAGTAAAATAATGCATAAAAGTAACCAAGGGAATATTGTTTCTCTCTCTGTCATCATTGTAGAGATTCCTACAAGTTCATTAATTTAAGAAAAGAACATAATGGTGCATAAAAGAGAAAATAAAATTATAATTAATCATGAAAAATATGAATAAAAACTTTTAAAATATCAATACTGAAAGACTAAAAAATAGGAAATATAAGGCATCTGTAGACTGAATATTCATATTCCAGAGACATGATCTTAAACTACAAGAAATTACACTAATTGTAAAAGTAAATAGGCAAATCATAAAATTGTACGGAAACAAAGGAAAACTAAGGCAAAAATAATTTTAAGAAAATAAATGTGAAAGTTGCATATTACCATATATGAAGATTTTTCAATATATTCAGCAATACATTGTTGGTAGAAGTGTAAACAAGTAGGTTAAGAGAACAAAACAAAGACAGAAATAGAATCACGAATACCAAACACTTATGTTAAACTTATTGGCATGACTCAGAAAAAATAACCTTTGCAACAAATGGTGCTAAATCAATGAGCCAAATGTCCTAAAGGATATGAATTTTGCCATCTCAAACCCTGTCACACACATAATACAAAATGAATTGCAGGTAAAATGAACTAATTAACTTTAATGACAATAAAGTTCCAGATAAGAGAAAAATGTCCCTATGATACTAGGGTAGGCAGAGCAGTTTGTTCTGTTTTTGAATATGAGGTAATATACTAACTATAAAAGAAGGGGCAAATAAGTTCAAGTTCATTACAATAAAATCCTTATAAAAAAAAGCAAAAAGAGAAGTCTGGGAGTAAAAGAAAGTATCTGCAAATACAGTCTGTATATGTAATGTCACAACTATAAATCCAAACAGACAAATAGGAAGTAATGCCTACAAAAGGTATTAAAAGCTGCAACAAACTAATGCATGCAGATTATAAAAGAGGATATCTAAAGCAGAAATATTCAAAATAAACTCATACTAGAAAACATATAATGTAAAAGACAGTTAATACCAAGTACTGGCAAGGATTCGATGCATTGGAAGTGTCATAGTGCTGCATAGAGGAAACTGATAGTTTTTACTAAAGATGAATATAAATATATTGAGAATAATACTTTTTGTACCTATCTAATGAAAATACTCAGAAATGAAGGACATACGTATTAGAAAGTGATAGGTCCCAAATTAAAAACTAGCTACATATATATCTACAATATACCTTTATAAACTGCAGGTCAAAATCTTCATGGAGTTTGGAGAAATAAAATGATTCTGACCACACAAGCCCTGAATGTTAATTCAAACTCAGATGGTTTGATCTGAGGTGTTTCTGGTAGCACTTGCCCCAGTTGCCACATCTGAAGTCACTGCAGTCTTGGTTTTGAACACATAACATGTCCATTTTGCAGTACATTCACAGTCCCATGCACAATGCCAAGAACCATTACCTGAAAGAGTTCAGATTCAAAACTATTACATTTTATGAATTGTCCTTGTACATAACATACCAGTGTCCTGTCTGTTTAGAAACATAAATGGTTTAAATAAAATGACTTTTAATATTTTTTACTGCCATTATTTAATATGAATGGATAAAATTCATATGTATTTGAATGACATTTGCATTAGGAAGCTGAATTTTAAAGGTGAACATTTCAGTTGGCAATGTAAGTCTCTTACAAACAGTGTTAAATGAATTTAAGGTAAGGATTAGTACAGAACTTTTAAAATTTTCTTAAATAGCAAAAATTGTTTCTTCAATTTATATACTATCTTATTTATGTGAAGTAATTTCTCAGTATTGATTATAAAATAAAAGTACTGATCAACTCTGAAATACATGGAAGATGCTCTACATCATGCAGCATCAGACTCAGTCAAGATTCCTTTATGCAAAAATAAAGAAGCACGTCAGGCTCATTACCATTTAAATTTTACTTTATATTTAATAAATGGTAAGATTATACTTACACCAAAGAATTTAAATAACTGAATTATTTATTTTAATTAATGTTTGATTTGTCTCCCTATTTTATATATCTATATGACAAAGTCATGTAAATATTTCTAAGGTTAAGGGGGTCACAAACAGAAAATGTTTAAATTCCCTTATCTCAGAACATGATATGATACAAGTTAATGTGCATAATCAGAAATATTGTAAAGTAATGAAAAAATTATGCTTCTAATCCTGATATTACAGATTAAGTCAGGCAAAGCCTGAGATTTCACTGCCAGCCAGTCTAGATAAAATGGCAAACTTCCCTGTGAATGAGACTCCTCTTAAGGGCTAAAGTATACAGCAACAGAGGAAGATGCCTGATGTTCTGCTCTTATCTCCCCATGTATGACACAATCATGCCTACCTGTACACTAATTTACAATCAAAAAACACATATACACAAGCACACACACATATGTACAAATCAAGTATAAAATAATATATACTCTGTTTTAACATTGATCACAATCAAAAATTAACATACTTATTGGAAATTATATTAATGACTATCTAGAGAAAGTGGGGAATAGAAAGAAGAATCTGTATCATCATGCTGTGTTTTGGTCTGGGTGACACATATGTGAATATGTCCATTGGATGCAAGTTCACTTTGCTTTTATATCTAAAATGAAATTTATATGTATGTTTCCTTTCAAAAACTTTTACGTGTATGGGTGTTTTACTTGCATGTATGTGTGTGTACCACATGTATGTCTTGTGCCCACAGAGTCTAGAAAAGGGATTCATATCCACTGGAACTGGAGTTACAGATGGTTGTTAGCCAAAACATGGGTACTGGGAGTTGAACCATATTCTTTGGAAGCTCAGTCAGTGAGCTATCTCACAAGATTTTCTATGCAGGTTTTCTTGCACTCAAACAATATAAAATTAACATAAAGTTGAATGAACTCCCACTGATTAGATATTTATTCTTTAGCCACTTGGTCTAAAACATGACAGAGTGATAGAAATGAGGACTAGTAAAGCAAATAAAGCCTTAGTTTGCTGGTTGGAGAACCATAACAGAGAACTTCAGATAGCTACAAGAGACCAATGCGATAACACAAAAAAAGGAGTCAAAAAACTGATCTCATAAAGTTGTTATGAAATCCAACCTCATCTTCATCCGCTTATGTATGAAGTTGATGTTAATCTACATGTAAAAGAAATTGAGAATTACATTAACCAACAATCTACTGTCAGAGTCTAAGACAGTCCACTGATACACACACAGGACATATCTGAACACCAATGAAAATCAAATTGATACTGAAACCACAGAAAGAAGCTTTTAACTTCCAACAACTTCAACTGTTCACTAATATAAACCTATCAATACTCTTTAAAGAATCTAAACAAGACTTACAATACCATAACACGATTTCAAGATACCCTAGACATAATCCAAAATCACCAGGTATATAAGCAATAAGAAAACAAACTTTCATGGGCAAAGAATCAAGAGACACATAAAGAAATGAAATAATACAGATGCTGCAACTGACTGACAAAGATGCTAGACTGGCCATTATGAAATGAGCCGAAATACAAGGAAGAGAGCATAGAAAGACGAGTATGAAAGGAGAGGAAGAGACCTTAAGGGATGAAGGCTATGTCCAAAGGAAGGACAACAGAATTCATATGACATGAAGTTAAAAGGGAGAATGATTTATGAGGAGAATGATATGAAAAACAGGAATGGAAATGGGAGTACATGAAGGCAAGAGGGTGACTAAGAATGCAGTATAATGACTCATGCATAAGAAAACCTAGTGTTCATTACTCTGTATGTGAAACTTAAAAATTAACCAAAATTATTAAAGAAAACAAAATAAACAAATTAAGTCACAAACTGGTATACATAATATGAAACTTACTAATAACAAAAAATGTAAATGAACTAACATATCACTTAAAGGCAGCAACTGCCAGAGGGGTGAAAACCTAAACTAATTATACATAAGTAATCAGAAAATGTATTCAAATATAATGGTATAGATCATTTAAAAGAAAAAGGACAGAAAGGTTAGTTGTCTGTAATTATCTGCAATAAACTGTTTCCAGGACCTCTCTTATGAGATAAAATGGCACAGAATTCTCATGTACTCTACCCATACACTCCCATATACTTTAGAGGGTCTTCACTTTACATGTAATATCTAATACAATTTAAATGTTTCTAAACAATTGTCATTCCTTATGGTTTAAGAGGTTATGACTAGAAACTAGCTTTACATGTCCTATAAAGCTGTGATGCTTTTGCTATTGCTGTTTGACCTGCAGGTAATTGAATCAGCAGGTGCAGAAGTCACACATCTGGAGGCATATATGCTTCAACAAAATTCCAATCAAAGTTGATATACCATGTTAATTTGAGAAAAAAAAACAGATTTCAAAGTGAATATCACCAGAGATACAGAAAGACATTGTATAATTTATAAAGGGTTAACAAGTAAATAGGAGGTAACAATTCTATATGGATATGTCCTTAACAATAGTCTCAAAACACATGAAGCACAAACAGGAAAAAAATAGGAAATTCTTCATTAAAATGTCAATGCTTTTTTCACATTAATGGAAACAGTAGATAGGAAATCAGTGAGGACTTTGATGAACCCAATAATTAGAGTTATAAAAAAAAACATGGCTGGTTGCAAAAAAAAAACCCACTGATTTTAACTGACTGCATTCATAAAATTTTAGATAAATATGAATATGGTTAGTGAAATGTTACTAAGGGTAAGCACAGTTTTGGTGGGAATAAAGGTTAACTGCTTTGAAACAAGATCTGTACCAGCAAAGGCAGACAGCTGTGTGAAAGAGACCATACGGAAAAGAAACGGAAATGAAGCTTTCCAGTAGTGAGGGTCTACTGGCCTCGGGTGCAAGTGAAGTCTACCACACTTGGAGAAAACAGATTCACAACTTTGCTTAAACATTTATATAACACAACTACTTCTCCAACTGTAGAGTCCATTTATGTGTTAGTCAACTACTTCTGACGATGAAGCCTGTCTTGGGCAGTGTCACCCTATTGGATAAAACTGATTTTTTCCTCTTCCAGCTGGGAAAGTGACAGCTCAGTTGTTAACTTTTACCCTACTGGCCAGGGTTTCATTTGTTTTGTATCTCTTTTGCTTGTATCTCTTTATCTAGGGATAGAGTCTTACCAATTAGTGTTGTCATTACTCAGGGGTAAGCATGATACTCTGATATAGGTTAACAAGGGCTCATGTAGATCAAGGTATGATTAGAGAAACCAGATTCAAGACAGTATAAATTATGTACATAGAGAACAAAGCAAAAGTATAATAAGTACTAGTGCCAGTGGAGTACCATTTGTCCATAAAGAAGAATAAAAAAAGAGTAAAATCCTGCCATTTGATTTTAAAGCCAAATTAGATGAAATGACAGTACATTATGTTAAGTGAAATAGGCAAGGCAAAGAAAGACAAGTACTAGATGTGCTCTTACACATGCAGAATGTAAAATAAAATGTCAAACTCAATATTGGGTAGGGTGTGAGAGGAGAAGGGGAGTGGTAGCACATGGTAAAAAGGACAAACTTTATGCATGCTGCATGAATGTACAAAAATAGCAAACTGGATAATACTACTATGTATAATTTATACATTTTAATGAAAATAAGTATGAATTAGACTAGTAGTACCAGTGTGTATTAAAGAACACATTAAAAGTAGGGAAATTATCACAGGCCTTTCTCAAAGTTAAAGAAGATTTGGGGCATGATAGGTACATTCTCTAGCATATTATCTATATAGATATAGATATTTATATATACATATTTCTAAGGGTAACAAAGAACTAATGAGTGTAATATATATATATTTAATTTTGTAATTTTATAATATAATTTTAATATTATAATGTGTGTACATATATACATATATTACATTCATTAGTTCTTTGTTACCCTTTCAGTCTCTGAAAGCCCTTATGAGCCCAGGTTAGTTGACAATATGAGCCTTCCTTTGGTGTCCTTCACCCCTCTGACTTCTACATTCATTTCTTTTCCTCCTCTGCAGGATGCTCAAACTCCACATAATATTTGGGTGTGGGTCTCTGCATTTGTCTCCATCAGTTGCTGGATGGTGCCTCTCTGATGACAATAGCCCAGGCACCAATCAGGACAGAGGAGACAGCTAGTTCAGGTTACCTATCTGCTACTATTAGGAGTCTAAGCTGGTGTCCTTCTGGGAGATTCCCCTGTGACAGGATTCCACATGACCATGAAGCACTCCTGCAGCAGTCCCCGTCAGCACTCTTCCCTCCATGTGACTCCAACTTGACTGTTCATGTTTCCACCCCCACCTGCCCCCCAGTCCACTCACAAAATCTCTTATATTTCCCCTGCCCAGAGAGATCTGGGTGTTCCACATTAACTCTCCTTACTACTTACTTAGTCTATCTGGAATGTACCATAGTTATCATTTATTTTACAGTAATATCCACTTATGAGTGAGTACATATCATGTTTGCCTTTCTTAGTCTGGGTTCCCTTACTCAGGATGATTTTTTTTTCTAGTTCCATCCATTTGCCTTCAAATTTCCTGGTTTCCTTGTTTTTAATAGCTGAATAATACCCCACTGTGCAAATGTACCACATTTTCTTTATCTATTTCTCTATTGAGGGACATATAGGTCGTTTCCAGGTTCTGGCTATTACAAATAAAACTGCTATGAACATAGCTGAGCAAGTATCCTTGCGGTATAATTGAACATCCTTTGGGTATATGCCCAAGAGTGGTATAGCTGGGTCTTGTGGTAAATTGATTGCCAGTTTTCTGAGAAACTGCCACGCTGACTTCCAAAGGGGCTGTACAAGTTTGCACTCCCACCAGCAATGATGGAGTGTTCCCTTGCTCCGTATCCTCTCCAGCATGAACTGTCATTTGTGTTTTTGACTTTAGCTATACTGATAGGTGTAAAATGGAATCTCAGAGTCATTTTTAAAGTCAATTGCCAACATCAAATTAAATGGAGAAAAACTCAAAGTCATTCTACTTAAATAATAAACAAGACATGGTTGTCCACTCTCTCCATACCTATTCAATATACTATTTGAAATTCTAGCTAGAGAAACAACACAACCAAAGAAAATCAAGAAGATACAATTTGGAAAGGAAGAAGTCAAAGTAGCATTATTTGTAGTTGATATAATAGCATACATAAGTAACCCCCAAAACTCTACCAGGACACTCAAACACTCTACTAGAGAACTCAAACAGCTGATAAAGAACTTTAGTAAAATGGTTTATTGTAAGATTAACTAAAAAAAAAAATCAGTATCCCTCCTATATGCAAATGATAAATGGGCTGATAAAGAAACCAGAGAATTAACACCCTTTATAATAGCCTCAAATAATACAAAATATTTTGGTGTAACTCTAGCCAAGCAAGTGAAAAACCTATATGACAAGAATTCAGGTCTTTGAGAATTGAAGATATTATAAGACAGAAAGATCTTCCATTCTAGCCAGGCAGTGGTGGCGCACACCTTTAATCCCAGCACTCGGGAGGCAGAGGCAGGTGGATCTCTGTAAGTTCAAGGCCAGCCTGGTCTACAAGAGCTAGTTCCAGGACAGGCTCCAAAAGCCACAGAGAAACCTTGTCTCGAAAAACCAAAAAAAAAAAAAAAAAAAAAAAAAAAAAAAAAAAAAAAAAAGAAAAGATCTTCCATGCTCATGGATCAGTAGGTTAGTATAGTAAAAGTGGCCATTTTACCAAAAGCAATCTACAGATTCAATGCAATCCCAGTAAAATCCCAACACAATTCTTTAAACATCTTGAAAGAACAAAACTCAGCTTCACATGGAAAAACAAACAAACAAACAAAAAATCCAGGGTAGCTAAAACAATCCTGTACTATAAAAGAACTTCTGGAGGTCGACCTTGCCTAATTTCAAGCTCTGCTATAGAGCTACAGTAATAAAAACAGCTTGGTACTGGTATAAAAACAGACAGATTGATCAATGGAACTGAACTGAAGATCCAGATATAAATCCACAGATCAATGAATACCCAATTTTCAACAAGGAAGCCAAAATAATGCAACTGAAAAAAGAAAGCATCTTCAACAAATGATGCAGTTTTAACTGGATGTTGGCATGCAGAAGAATGCAAATTGATCCATGTCTATCATCTTGCACAAAACTCAAGTCCAAGTTGATCAAAGACCTCAACATAAATTCAGATGCACTGAACCTGATACAAGAGAAATTGGGAAAATATCTGGAATGCATTGGCATGGGAGACAACTTCCTGAAGAGAAACATAATCGCACAGGCACTAAGATCAACAATTAATAAATGGACCCTTATGAAATTGGAAAGCATCTGTAAGGTAAAGCATACCATCAATAGGACAAAATGGCAGACCACAGAATGGAAAAAGATTTTCGCTAACCCCACATCCAAAATAGGGCTTATTTCTAAAATATATAAAGAACTCAAGAGACTAGATATCAACAAACTAAAAAATCCAATTAAAAATAGGGTATAGATCTAAATAGAGAATTCTCAACAGAAGAATCTCAAATAGACGAGAAACACTTGAGATGGTTAACATCCTTAGCCATCAGGGAAATGCAAATCAAAATGACTCTTTTTAAATTCTTCAAATCATTTTGTGCTGTCCAAGTTATTTTTGCTTATTAATAGTGCATAATATTTTATTTTAAAATTTTTATTAATTTTACATGCCAACCACAGTTTCCTGTCCCTCTCTCCTCTTCCCACTCCCCCTATTTATGCCCACCCCACCCCTCATCCACTCCCCAGAAAGGGTAAGTCCTCCCATGGAGGTCTGGTGCATGAGCTGACTTTTTGGGATACACTCCCTATGGTGGGATGCCTTCGTCAGCATCACTGCAGAGGGGAGGGACTTGGTTCTGCCTCAGCTTGATGTGCCAGGCTCTGAATAGAGCAAAATTTTAAAACTCAAAACTCTTAACTATAGTTAACTTAATGACCATCTTTGGTTTTTTTTTTTTTATTGAGCTATACATTTTACTCTTCTCCCCTCACTTCCAAAAATTCTTAGATGGAGCATGGTCAATTTAACCATGGGATGAACCCAGAGAAAACTGCCTATCCATCTCCCAAAAGTTAACAATTCCCAATAGCTCACAGCAGAGTAGAACTGTATGTGCAGCTCACCTCTCCATGCTGGAATTTCGACTGCCTAGGGCTTACATGGGTTTTGTGTATCCTGTCACAACTGTTATGAGTTCTTACATGTAGCTTCCTTGCTATATCCAGAAGACAAGTTTTCTTGTTCTTTTTTTTTTTTTTTACTTTCTTGGCTCTTACACTCTTTCTGCACCATTTTTTATAATGATTCCTGAGCTCTGTATGTGTGTGGGAGGAGGGGTGCTGCTGGTGCTGGTGCTGGTATACAAGTTCCATTTAGGGCAGTAGGGAGGAATATAAATTCCCCTTGGAGCTGAACATTTTCTAGTCTCTTATTCTCTGATTCTCGGCCAGTTGTGAGTTTCTGTGCTAATTACCATATACTGCAAATAGAAGCTCCTCAGATGAGGGTTGAGATGCAGTATTTTAGAAGACAGGCCATCTACAAAAATTTCAGAGTACTTGCTATAACAGTATCTTATAAAGCTATATACCCTGGATCTGCCCAGGCTGATACTCAGGAACTTGGTAAACAAAGCTTCCTTTGCTTATAGCTATCATTGCTAAGGATCAATCTCTCCTACCTACAAAAGAGTAATAGTCTTTCCACATGAAATTACTTGGCAGTCAAATGAAAGCCAAATCTGCTTCAACCTACAGAACAAATGGCCCTTGAGGTGAATAGCTTTACTATTGCCAGAGCTAACTGTCAGATAAGAGATCTACCTACCACCTCTTCTGCAGTCCAAATCACCAACATAATTATCTCTCCCATGACTATGAATGAACTCTCCAACTCCAGAAACTTCTAGGGAAGTTCCTAAATACCAACAGATAGGAACAGGACGGCTATGCCTTTCACAGTCTACTTATTCATTCTACCTAAAAGTCAGTTATATGTATCCAGGTTCAAAGTGGTTATGGACAAATATAAACAAAATGTGAGTGTCTGATCTATATTGCTTTCATTCCTAACCCCTTGGAAAGAATCCAATTGTTGGCTGAATTATTGTCAAGTCTTCTGATCTTGGCTTCTCTGACTTAATAAAAACTACTCTATGGACTTTGACCCCAAAACAAAAATTTCCTCTTGCACTGTCCAACTATAGTAGAACAAGTTCTTGTCTTCATAATGTTAACTTTTCTACAAAACTGTGAAATCAGTTATTTCCTTCAAAAAGGAAAGGCATTTCTGGCTGTAAGAGGGCGGGGCAATGTTAAATATCATTCAATAGAAATGATGGTACCAAGAGGGAAAGGGGGGGCATTCACTGCTCCAGCACATGTTTGACTTTGGTCTGATAGCTCTTCTGTTCTTAACAATATATTTTAACAAAGAGATGGAAGTGACAGAAGTATTTTATTGTGCTTAGTCTATAAGGGAAGTGTCCTATTTCAAAGATGGACTGAATGGAGAGTAACTGGGAGAAGGATTTTGAAAATTGTACTAGACAAAGGTACATTTTACAGTGTACTTGATTTAAAGATTTGTCAAGTCCATTTTAAAGTCTAGTGTCAAATACTTCAAATTTTACATTATAGTTAGACTACATATATGTATATAAACATTAATACTAAATGTGTCTAGGACAGAAATAAGACCAAGGATTATGAACTACCATCTAAGTATAGGCCACACTGCAAAAATGCACATTGACTCTAATGAAACTCAGGCCTAGAAGATTATTGTAGTGATCTCACCTCCCAAATATAAGCTTGCAACTCAACATTGTAACTGGAACAACACTAAAAAGGAAGGGATGAAGTTAAACACTGACCTTTCAGTCCAACTACTGGACTAATACCCAGAATAACACATGAGCAAATAGGATGACAGCAGGAAATCCCCAGCGCTCAGTTCATCTCTTTATGGTGAGACCTGTTCTATAGGCCATTTGATGACTTGGATATTAATAGGACATACAAGTTATCTATAAAGAGAATAAGAAAGATATCCTGAAATCACCAGGGAAGCTTTTGTTCAAATTAACCTTTCTCTCCCTCAGATGAGAACCATGGACTACACTTAATTGGTATAGTCATTTTAGGCCCAAGTAGATGAATGACATAAGAAAATTACAATATAATGGTAGACTTGCCATTGGCAAATATGCCCCTTAAAACGATTACACTAATCTAGTATTCTCATTATTCTGATTCTGACAAGACAAGAAACTTGGTAACCTTTATACCACCAGATAAATTGGCTGTTACCCCCAAACATGGAGATTATTTGGCTCCACAGGTGTTTCAAACAGCATTATACAAGCGGGAAACCAACTATGTTAAATTGTCACCATATAGTGCAGGAGTGACAAGACATGAAGATCACATATTGCTTCTGTGTCACCTTCATGCACCTTGTTCATCTGATATAATTCCTGCTAGTAAACAGGATGTGAGTTTTCTGCTTCTCTCCCTTTGTTGTCATGGCAATAAAGGGCAAAAGGGAGTGAGACTTTATGTCTGGACCACTAACATATGAATCTACAATTCTTGGTGGGGGGAATCTTTTTTAGATTGTAGTCTCACAAGGAAAACAGGAACTTTGCTTAGGTGAGAAGGAAACCTAATCAAACTAAAAGCTGCCCCAAAAATTATCACTTTTACTCTGTTCTCACCAGGACATTTAATGAGCTATAAAACTTTTTTAAACTCCAAGTTATACTATCAAGACTTTTAAATTAAGATTGGTGGACACTTCAAAGTAAAAGAAGGTCAGTCCTTAGTGCTCTACGTGCTCTATCTTATCCCTACCTGATGCATCAAAGGAGATAAATAAAGGCACGCCAGAATGGGCTAGACAACAAAGTGAAATGGAATTGAAATAATTAAAAGATAATAGAATATAGCATGTCCATGTATATCATACATAGGGAAAATATAGTCTCATGAAATCTGCATTTCAATTGTAATTACTTGTGGCTATCTGAGCATGCCGCTGTGTCTGAAAAGTACTTCTTTACTGCTGTTGTTGCATTTCTATATAGGCAGTTATGAGCCCTGAGCTTTGGTCTAGCTTCCATTTAAATTAATCCCCCATTGTCATGGTTTGAAAGAAACTGTCCCCCAAAAGGAGTGGCTTTGTCGGAGTAGGTATGGCCTTGTTGGAGGAAGTGTGTCATTGTGGAGACAGGCTTTGAGGTCTCACATATGCTCAGACCATGCCAGTGTCTCAGACCACTTTGTTCCACCATGTTCTGTCATGGTGACAACAGACTGAATCTCTGAACTGTAAGCCACCCAATTAAATGTTATCCTTTATAAGAGTTGCATGGTCATGGTATCTCTTCTTCACAATATAGATCCTAAGACACCCATTCACTGCAGGACTTAGCACAGCTCTAATCTCTATAGATTCAGTAGTGCTTCCTGATGACCACAAATTTGAAATACTACGCGGGAGATGATGTCATCCTCTGTAGAAAATATGAACCCACACACAAAAGGCAACTAGTCTTGTTTATACCTAAGGAAAGGTGGATGTATCTAAGTGTCCCGTAGTTAGAGATTGCCTTCCAAGCTAAGACAGAGGTCAGCTTTATAAGCCCCTATAGGAAATGTGTATAATACCCTAAATACTTATTCTGACAGTTAAATCTCCCAGCACAAGTCAAACTGATTCCAAATTCATTAGCAATATGAAATGGACACAGCATACTTTGCTATTAATGAAGTTCATGCATGTCACTACCCACAAATGTATTAAAAACAGACTCATCTCTATTTGACTATCTCCACAAAAAAATGTTTTCAAAACACAGTAATTTAGGAATACAATCTTTTAAGTTTTAAAGATATTTAAATTGTATAATTTCCTTTCCAAGAAAAATCTTTTAGGAATTCCATCACTAGTATATATTTAATAAAAATAATATGTATGCATGCAGACACACGCAGACTGAGAAGAGACTGAGAGATTGAAAACATTAGCATTCTACAACTCAAATATATTTTTGAAGCATCCAAATTAGGTTATACATTCAGAATAATGACAAATATTACAGTCATCCTTAATTGGTAAACTATATTTATATGAATCACTAGCACTAAATGGGCATGCATCATGTGATGACACATATTTAATTCATCTATAAAATGGATATTTTAATAAAATAGTGAAAACTGACTTTGTGTCCAAATAATAAAGAAAATGCTTTAGAAAAGGCCTTTATAACCAAAGGTAGCCAGTATGAATATAAATAAAATAGGTATTTATTTTTCAGAGATACTTTTGGAAAATTATATACCAACATGGAAAATGAGCCTCTCATGTCTAGTCTCTGTGTGTCATTAAATAAGTATATATAAATGGAGCAATGATTATACATAATCTACCTGGAGTCTTCAAAAAGTCTGAAAAAAAGGTTCACAATAAAAACTGTACCCAAAAATTCTGGGTATAGACATATTATTTAACTTTTTTGTTTGCTTTTTTGTTTTGTTTTGTTTTTGTTTGTTTCAAGACAAGGTTTCTCTGTGTAACAGGCCTGGCTATACTAAAACTAACTCTGTACACCAGGCTGGCCCCAAACTCACAGAGATAATTCTGCCTCTTTCTCCCAACTGCTGGGATTAAAGTAATGTGCTACCACTGCAGGGCTCATTTAACTTTTTTAATGCTGAATGGATTGAGATACCTAGGATATTAGAAAATCACATCCCAGAGTATGTCTGTCAGTGCGTTTATAGAGATGGTTGGATGAAGCATGCTTAAATATAATCAATGGGTTGATTCTCTGAGACATTAGAAATCTGAACAGATTGCTGAGAGGAGGATCAACTATGGAAGAGAACACTGGAGGATGTGTCTTAGAAAGGTCTGTCCTACACCTGGACCTGCCTACTACTTCGGCTTCTTGTTACTATATAGTAAGCACCATGTGCTCTTGCTGCATTCTGTCTTTACACAGCCCAGAGCAATGAAACAAGTTGACCATTACTGTAATTCCTGAATATATGAGCCAAAACAAATTTTCTTCAGGATTTTGTTAAAATGATAAAAAAAAAAATCAGCACAAAAGCAACAGGAAATTAGGACCAGGCACTTAACAAAATGAAAGTGCATTCGATACAAGAAATGGAATATGAAGTGTAAAGGTGGGAAACTGCTTTGATAAATATTGACTATTGAATTTCAAATGTCATTTGTACATTCTTTACATTTAAACGTTCTTTTCAGGCAGCAAAATAGTAAATGAAAGCATCACAGATTATCGAAAGACTAAACAATTTCCCATATGTCGTACAGTAAGAAACTGAGACTAGAGGAGGATTAATAATTGCTCAAGTAAAACACAAACATCATGAATTCTTAAATTTTACAAATTAGAAGAAAATACAAATCCCTTTACATTGTGTTGAATATATTGAGTTATCTCTAGTGATAACTCAAGACTGTAATGTGTGGGGTGTGTCTGGGGATTGCATATGTGCATGTGTTCATGTAGAAGCTAGGGGATAACCTCAGGGGTTATTCCTCAGGTGCTATCCACCTGTTTGGTTTGGTTTGGAGACAGGATCACTTCTTGGAATGAGACCCACCAAGTAGAATATTCTGGATATTATAAACTGTTGTATTGCCTCTACCCTCCCATATGCTGAGATCACAAAGTCATGCCCAAGCAGCCTACTATTTTATGTGTAGATCTGGGATCTAACTAAAGTCACCGTTTTAACATAGGAGCTACTTCTCCTTTCTAAGACTTTAAAATATGATCTCCAAACAATTCTTAAAAGTATTACATAGCATTACCCAGGATATCTTAAGGTACTACAGTGCTAAAGAACCAAGAACTATACACATCATCAGAAGTTATATATATATATATATATATATATATATATATATATATATATATATATATAGTCTTGATTATGTTAAAAAGTTAATCGCTGAAGAAAATGTTCATCTAAGACTTAATGAATGAATGGCAAGTAATAGGAAAACCAGGAAAGCAAGATACCATTTAAAATAAAGGAAGAAAGCATTCAGACTTGTCACCAAACCAAAGGTTCAATGACAGCTGAATGAGCAATAGTTTGGTGGCATGAGAGAAGCCCTTGATGCAGACAAAGACGAATTAATACATAATTCAGAAAACATAAATAGAATGTATAAATATTTCTTTGAGAAACTTGAACATACGAAAAGAGACAGTGGGCAGTAGTCAAGTATTTTCTATCTTTATAACGGTCACGGTATCTCACATCTCACCAATGTTAAGAAGATGAGTCTGTCATCATCTTTCACACCTGTTCGCCATCGTGGATATAGATTATATCTTCACTCATACAATCTAAAATACATTCTCCAATGACTCAAAAACACAAAATGAATACAAAACAGCCTCTTTAGAATATGATTATGATCTTTTATTCAGTCCTCTCATATCTACATTCAGCTTAATAATGAACTATATATACATAATACTTCTGAAAAACCCAGGCATTATTAATCTATTTCTCTCACCTTTTATGTGTACTCTTAGTTTCTTCTAGAATATTCTTTTCCAATGCAGCCATTTCCACCCCTCCAACAAGCAAATTACTCTCAATTTCCACGCAAACACTAATTTATCTCAAGAAAACTTCCTTAATTCCCCAAGTAAAATTCACATTTCCACAGTATCTTCTTTTGAGTCCTTTACTAAGATAACCACGACCTGTGGAACCATTTCAAAACACATGTTACATAATTTTATTTGTATATATCTAAGTTTAGCAAATAATAAACGTTAGTAAATGTTTGCATGTGAAAAGATAGCTTTGTAACTAAAAACAAGGTATATACCTATAATATGAGTCATAGGATAGATATACATATACACACATACACACACACATATTTTGCAACTTGCAGGTACATTTATTTTTCTGAAAATTAAAACTAACACATTCTGAAGGAAAAAAGCTCACTGAACTTTTTTTTGGATGTGTAGACTCTTGTCATTCAACCCAACTTCTCCACATTTAACAAAAGTTTCCTAAAAACACATATAATAAGAAGAATGCAAAGTTATACTATTAACTCTTAGAAATGTAAACTGCTTTAAATGTCTTGCTTTTGCACAGAAACCATATAAGACTTTTCTTAGATAACTTGTTGGGCTAATGTCTTCCAAGTGAAAAAGCAGAGAAATGCAAGCCAAGGAAACTCAAAACAAGAGAATCTTCCCTCCAATTTTAAGGCAACTTTAAGAATCCATCTACTTAGAAGCAGAACAGCCACAGAGAAAATCACGTTTTGTTTAATATCCAATTAAAACATAAAACGTAATAGAAAATACTAGATTTCTCTCAAAATTAAACAAGTTTTTAAAATAATTCAATTTAAGTATTTCATTGATTTACATACTTAGAATTATAAAGGAAATCTATTTTTTCCTATTTCTCTTCTGCATGAGTGGTTTATTGGGAATTTTAACATGTTTTTCGTTTTCTGGTGTGTGGGTGAGCGTGCGTGCATGCGTGCATGTGTGATTTAAAGCTGTAGTTTGTTTTTATGAGCTTAAATTCCAACACTCGCAGACATTTTTGCATGGAGGAATGCTGTTTGTTTTTACTTAAACATCAAATGCAGTGCCTGTTAACATGAAATTTAGGAAAACAGAATGGGAGTACAAAGAAATCCTAATCCCTATAAATGCTTTATTACATGTCTAAGGTTAAATTATCAGCTGGTCAAACTGTTGGTGCATTTTGCTATTAAACAACTTTCCCCAATGATTGTCATCTTGGGGTGGGGGTTAACTGAAGATCAATGACAGGTGGTAGCTCTGGCCTCTACTTTCTCCACTGGAAGAATCACTGGCAGCTATGAGAATAGACATGCTTCAGCTGTAGTAACTCCTCTATTTTCCTTTCAACAGTCTTACCTTTATTCTTTGGACTTAAAATCTTAACCCAAGCTGCAGACAAAATAAACATGTGGTAACTGGTGAAACTAAAAATGTATGCTCGGTGGTTTTAATAGGAAACTCAACAAGAACCAGGTTGACACTTTTTTATATATGACCATAAATCCCAGTAAGACCTGTTTATAAGCCAGGGAAGGCCTCAAAAGAATCTACTTTGAACTGTTCTCTTTTAGCACATAAATGAACAAATAAGCAAAAAGCATCTGGTTTGTAGGAGAGTCAAAGACTTTTAAAATTTCTACATTTTGTTATAACCAGGTATTTCCAGATAACTGAACCGCTAGCTATCAGGCTTGTAAGGAAAAAACCACGACACCAAGAGATGCCCTGTAAGGTCAAGATTTCACACAATCAAACAAGGTCAGGGTAGCCAACCTCCAGGGGAAGTCTTGGATCATTCCAATTCTCTTAATTGATGATTTTCTTCAAAGAAAAAAAATAGGCTCCATTTCTGTTTTAAAAATCCACAGTGTCTCTAATAGAGAAACTATGACAACCTTCCCGTTGTTCTCACGTAAGAGGAAACCCTATAATAAGAGCTTCCCAAAATGTCAAATAATACTCGTCTCATAACAGGGCCTCTTTGTTCATTCACCATGTCTCTTTTGATATGCTCAGATAATAAAAGTTCATGTAAAATTAAAGGTAATATAGAGCAGAAGCCAACACTAATTCTGTATAAATATGTCTGATTAATATGAATGCCATTGTTATGGTTATTTCGTAATGTCACTATTGTTACAAGAGCAGAGGATAGAAGTACTCTCACACTCACTGTTTTTGTTCATCCTCTGTCATCCAATAAGTTGGTGAATTTTTGTTCAATGGGTGAAATGAAGGATAGACTTTTTTGTCCATTAATTATTTTTGTTGCATTAGTTAAACACATAACCTGTGAAACTAACTTTAAATTCATGATAAAAAAAATCAGGAGTTTTATTCTAAACTGAATTCCTCATCCCCTTTAAGAAATGCTACAGGCTTACTTCCTAGGCTCGGTTTTTCATAGTCACTACTACTACATTACACTGGTGCTTGCCTATGAGAATCTGAAAGAAAAAAATTAGCAAATAGCTCCAAAACTTGACTAAGAGCCTAACAAGTTAAATCTAAACTATGGTTGGATAGTACAGTTAAGACAAGAATATATGTAGGGTTCAGCGAAAAAAAGAACACCCACCCGGCAGAAGTATAGGAATTTCCATCCTCAGTGCATCCCTCTTCGGTGGGAAGAAAATAGAAACCAGGTCATAGGTAGGAGCCTAAACAACCTGATGTACTAGAAAGAATATTCTAAGGCGAGTAAGTCTGTATTGTCCTCACTTTGATTCCTCTTTAAATTCTTCTTTCCTCAATCCACCCTCCTTGAGCCTACAGCATAAAATAAAACTTAACAGTGGATCTTAAATTTAGCTGAAATTTTTATATTCTTCACAACACACTCTTTCGATTGCACCCAAGAAGGAGATTATTAACTAGTAGCAGGAGACCAGTTGCCAGACCATTTTGACAGGGGGAAAATACACTGTGCTTTCTCACTGACAAACCAAACATTTCTAGTCTTTATAATAAATTTCATAAATAAGCTCCTATTAATGACTGCAAAGGGGGAAAGAAACTGTATTTCTCCCAAGTCCCTTCATCTTCTCCTAAACCCTCAGTAGCCAGAAGAAGTGGCAGGAAGGGGACATGAAAAGCCTCTTGCTGAGCTGAGCCAAGTCTCCTAGGAAGCAGGTCCTGCCAGTCAGAGGCAAAGATACATACCTCTGTGATTATTTTAGTCCATTTGTTTTAGTAATTAGCTAGTGTTCCCTTTGCTGAAGCTGGCATCACTCACAGTCCTCTTTTTACCTTTTAATATACACTTTCTTTCCTTTTAAAAATGAATTTACATATTTTCCATCTCTCAATCCCTCCTATGTTTTATTTATGAATATAGCTCTTCTTGATGGTAACTTTAATATAAAATAGGTAATAATTAATGTCCCAGTCTGCTAGGTTAATCCCTTTCCACTCTCTCTACAGAGAAGTTTAAGGTAAGTAACAGTTTACAGTCAATATTAGGTTTAATTATGCTTAATGAGAGTTAGTGTCTCTGTTTACTAACTGCATTTAGGTGTGTGGATCCTAGATGAGTTTTCCCCTGGCCTCATTCTCATTTGTTAATAGTGCCTGTGTGTGCTGTATATGCTGCATTTAAAGCTATGAAGCAGTTTCTAAAGAAGAAAGCAAGGAAGGCATCTGTTTCAGCTGAGACACCATTAAACTGGTGAGAGCAGTCTCGAAACAACCACATCTTTCTTTGGGAAAAGAATGTCATTTTATGCTTTCCAAACAGATTCACTTAGGAGGCTAATTATTGCCTAAATTCCAGACTCTGAGTACAGTTATACATATAAAACTGTTTCAAGCTTCAAACTACCATCAGTGGTACATATAATAAAACTATAGAGAGCTAAACTCTTTCAAAATGTCCTGTCACTCTTTCAACATCATTGCAAGCACTAAGATCTAAAGCAACTGGGTTAGTAAATCTCCTTAACCTAAAGAGAGTTTACCTTAAAATTACATTAAACTTCACTGCAGAGTAAAACTCTTTTCATTACTGAAGATAGAAATTTAAGAAGACAAATGCTCAACCTGAATGAAATCCAGTAAAGAGTCAAAGAAAATACAGTATATATGTGTTTAAGGAACCCCTTTGCTAAGTTCTTATTGTGTGTGAGATTGGCAATTTAGTTTCTCTAAGTCTGTTCACTGATTAACTAATTCTTTAAAGAATATTACTGGGTTTCTTTTCTATGTTAAGGACACTGATGAGAAGACAGTCCCTTTCCTCAACAAGCTTACCATGTAGAAAACACAAGAAAAACTGTAACATGATGTGCAGTCTTACTGTTCATGAGTAAATGCTGAGGAGACACAGGATTGAGCTATTCCTTCTACATTAGAAAAATGAGCAAGGACTCGACTAATGGAAAAAATTTTGTTTCTTGATCATATGAGGGCCATAAGAGACTCATTGAACAGGAAGGGTAAAGGTGCTAGAAAAGAATGTTTAAAAGACAGTAAACTTTAAACTGAACAAAGATTGTGTGTCAAGAAAAGGGATGATGGGCAAATAGAAAAGACATTTGCAAGTTAGGGACTCAAAAAGTAGACTGAAAACAAATTAAGAACTTCAATGTCATCCTCCATTAATTTTTATGTAATAGGAGAAGTAAAAAAAAAAAAAGTAAAGTTAGGTGTCTTGAAACCAGGGACAAGGTATCTTAAATCTAGAAATTATATTGACTTTTGCTGTACTCATTGTGAACAACTATTTTAAAATTGTTAAGTCTTCCAACATCTTGTACTAGAACTCCTTTCATTCAGGTAAAAAAACCTAAACACTTGTGTCATGGAAAAAATAATTCCTAAAATGGATAACAGCAATGGAAACTATATGAAAGGAAGCTATTGGATATATATATTCCATGTAGTTATGAGGAACCTTACAAATGATTATATTAACTTGGTGAAGCAAAAATTTGTTTGCAATTCATTTCAGAAATTATTTGCTTTTCATGGTGTCCCAGAACGAGCATGTGATCAAACCAGACTCTGAATGTGGCTACCAATGGGGGCAGACTGAGAAGCCATCAATAATGGCACTGGGACCTATCTCTTCTGCATGTATTGGCTTTTTGGGACCCTAGTCTATTTGGATGCACACCTGCCCAAGCCGGGATGGAGGGGGGAGGGCCTTGGACTTCCCACAGGGCAGGGTACCCTGCCCTCTCTTAAGGATGCAGGGGGAGGGAGGAGAGGTAATGAAGGAGCCAGAGGGGACTGGGAGAAGGGGAGGAAGTGTAAGAACTTCCTTCCAAGTTTATCATGAAGTGAGTGAGGGGTATGAGAATGTACTGGCAATGTTTTAATTTCATTTCTGCTGCTGACTTTTAAAAATGCTAACAAAATGTAATGGAGGGAGAAATGAATTTGTTAAGTTCACAAAAAAATTGTTTGCTTTTTGAAAATTCTACCTGAATACACCCTGATTATATTTTTGCCTTAAATTTACTAAATTTCAACTTATTTATTAATCATTTAAAATTGAATGAATATGCATATATATGGTGTATAACACAAGTCCAAAAACATGAATACATAAAATATTTCATGTTGGGCAATTTTCTGGTAAAAAGACAAACTCTACTAACAACTTTAAAAATTGTATTGCACTAAATATCATCACAGTGATATATAACAAGACCTATTAACTACCTACATCTTCTTTTGTCACTACCTCCCAGCACTTTAAGATTCTAGTGAGCACCATTTAACTATGCTTCTGTGTGTAGCTTTTTAAGATTCCACATATGAGTGAGATCGTGCAGAATCTGCAGCTGTGTACCTACAGTATTCACTAAATATGATATCCCGGGGTTTATAATGTGTAAAAATTATAAGGTGACTATATAAACAATAAATTCCTATTTTAGATGGATGGATGGGCGGACGGACGGATGGATGGACAGGCCAACAGACAGATGGACAGTTGGATGGAAAGATAGAGCACATCTAAATTTGAGTATTAGTACTCCAGTATCATCTACTGATGAACACTTAGGTTGTTTCTGCATTTTGGTTGCCATGAATTCACTGGATTGAATTTTGGAGGCAGATGTCGCCTCCACATACTCTGCAATACATCTGAACTTACACTAGAAGTGACATTGCTAGATGATATGGCAATTCTATTTGTTATTTTTTTGAGTGACTTCAACAATGTTTTCCATTGTTACTAATCTGTATGCCCAACAATGTACAGAGTCTTTACAATACCAGCAGTACATACCTCTAGCATTTAAATAAAAGATATCTTAATAGGTATGAAATACAAGCTTACGCCGGGCAGTGGTGGCCCACGCCTTTAATCCCAGCACTCGGGAGGCAGAGGCAGGCAGATCTCTGTGAGTTTGAGACCAGCCTGGTCTACAAGAGCTAGTTCCAGGACAGGCTCCAAAGCTACAGAGAAACCCTGTCTCGAAAAAAAAAAGAAGAAGAAGAAGAAGAAGAAGAAATACTAGCTTACTATAATTTAATTTGTCTGTTTCTGGTTATTATTGATGTTTGACATTATTTCATTCATCTCTTGATTATTTCTGTCTTCTTTAAAAAAAATATTAAGTGCCTTTGCCCATTGTTCAAATACATTGAGTTCCTTATGTTCACTGAATGTTAATCCTTACCTAATGTATGATTTGAAACTACATTCTCATATTCTGTGGGTTATCTCTACAGTCTTTGTTGTTACTTTTCCTTTTTAGAAAACAAAGCAGAGGCAACTCCACCAACTACTAGGTTTAAGAGGTAAATAATGTAATCTAAATTATATACTCAGTCAGAAAAGGCTACTTTCTGCTGATAAGTTCTGATTTTTTATTATTTTAGAAAAAAAACACCTAGCCTATGATAAAATTTTCTCCTCTTTTTGAATCATTACTCCCTTGTTGCAGCACCCTGACTTCTGTTTGAAGAATACGTCTCTTATTTCAAATACACTGGGAGAGATGACATCTTCATGTTCAAAGGGAAACATGAAGAACCTAAGTAGTCTTAGAAAAAAGAAAGCTCATGAGGTAAAGAGAAAAATGAAATAAACATATCAGAAAATAGAAATTATTAAAGGAAATGCCTTACTGATTGAAAAAATGGTAAACAATGTTCCAATTTAAATTATCATTAGTTATCAGTAACATTCTGTGTGTCAGCCATTAAATTCAATATTTTTATTAATATCTCCAATCCTAACCATAACCCTTTGAAAGAGATCTCATTCTTCATTTTCCTTTCAGGAGAGTAGTGCAGAGAAGAAGTAACTTACCCTGATAAGAAGCAGCAGTTGAACCAAGGCTAAAACTCAACTTAAACTCCAAGTATAGTGCTATTTCAAGATAGGAAGTACAAAACACTCATACTAAATAAACAAACGTTCCCACATAGCTGTCAACAAGTCACTCTCAAATCATGCCCGTCTGTTAATGAAAGAAGTTGCTTGCGTATCTAGAGTCAACTAAGACAGTAACATATTTCTGGAATTAAAATGAACATATTTCTATAATGTTAAGAAACAAACCATCTTGAAGTGCATAGTCAAGCACAGAGAGAAATGTCTCTCACGAGGCACAATATCCAGTATGTAAGAGACCAGACACTTCCCTTAAGAACTCATGGCAGACAATAATTTAAACAAAACCAAGCTAGTTATTTCAGATATATTTAAAATACAAATGGGTGATTATGTGCCTTTATGGAGATTAATCAGATATTTAAGTATTTATTTTTCTAAAGTATCTTAAATTTAATAGTGTGAAATTAGAAACTAAGTTTAGTATATAAAATGTGAGAGACAGATTTAAAAACAAATAATCTAAATAATATTAATTAGTAACATAAAACTGTGTTATTATTGTAGCTATATGATCATCTTCTTTTGATCCAATTAAATGTACTAAATTCTCCATTTACAATATGGATGATTTCAGTGCTCAGAAATCTACATACTTCTGATCACCTACACTGACCTTTCTTTCATGTCCTTTCCCTAACAGAATCTCAGCTCTGGATATTTGCAGCTATCACTTCACAGTTTACATTTGCCTATACCACACTACTTCAAATCATCATCAGAACAAATTTTCATTTGATAATGCCCATTCTTAGACACCTAAACTTTGTTTCTCTGTTTAAGGAAAAGTAAAAGGATGCACTTAGATTTCATTGGTAAGGCTTTTTTATCCTGATAGTCACAGTTATTCAATGTAGACTTATATAAAATAAGGGTGCTTTTAGTGTTAATTCAAGAATTAGAAGATGAAAAATATCCACAGGTATATGTCACAATGAATCGATATAAAATGCACAAATATATTTCAATAAAATATTCATATGAAGTTCAATGACTCACTATAATGGAATATACATACTACATAGTTATAGGTCTGTAGATAGATATGCATTTGTATTTGAGTAATTATTCCTGAAAGTTAAAGGGAAAAACACTTAAACTGTTTTCATAACACAAATTATAACTGAAATAAAATGTCCTTTAAAAACTATAATTAATGGCTGTTGTGTCAAAATATGATCCAAAGGGTCAAACCTTATAATTCACAGTTTGAAAGGTCACAGCCCAAATGATAACTTTAAAAAACTGGTTATCTAAGAGTAATTTGACAAATCCATCTAATAAACACTGGATGCATACAAAATATTTTAAGAGTATGAAGAATGTATGTCCAAGTGGACAGCTGATGAAGGAAATGGCCTCTTTTTACTGAGAAGGCTGAAGTCCAGAATTATGCTTTGGAATGACTTTCGAGTGAGAAACCAGGCTGGAAGGCCAAGTGTTGTACAAACCCAATAGGAAGCATAATGAACAGTCTCGTCAGAGCACAAAAATGTATGCATAACACCAATAAGAGAAAAATATAAATACTTCTATCACCTGCTCTTTCTTCTCCATTACTAAACCTGCCTCAAAGATAAATAATATGCCACTAACAATAGTTACTTTAAAGAAATACTTCTTCTGTAATTAAAAAAAACTGAAATTCCTTGGAAAGCTCTAAGGTTTGAAAACACGCCTGCAGCTTGTCTATATCAGATAGTATAAGTAGTTTTGAAAAACTTTTTTTTCTTAGAATTCATCATGGAGCAAAATACTGGTTTGTATCTATGTGTGTACGAAAAACACCTACACTGTTAAGACAAGGTGAAAAGAAATATGGCTTTTCTATCATTTCAATGCAGATACGGTCCAGTGTTTAAAATGCAGGCTACTGGAGATAATGCCTCCACTGTACATCAAATTTCTGAAACCATGGCACAGTAAAGAGATGGGCAAAATGAGTAATTTAATTAGGTATCTTCATTTGTAATTTCTATTTATGTCTTAAAATATTTCCCTTTTAGAGATATTCTCCTTAGGTGTAATAATTACATGCCTCTTTTGCTCAATAATTTATTTGCCATCTATAAAGTGCTTGACATGGAGCTAACACTCAACAAATGATGAGAAAATGGAAGAATAGATGGAGGGAAGGAAGGCAGGGACCTAAAGTTACCTAATCTCCTCAAGCATAATTGGTGTGACTTTTAAGAAGAAAATGCCTCAAAATACACGTTTTATTTTATCTTACCTGCTCAACAATTAACAGATCCAAATATCTATCCTAGAAATTCAAAAACTTGGAGGATTTTGAAAGTATTTATGAGATTAAATTGATTATCATGAAAAGGTATAAGGATGAATGCCTAAGAAGGAAATGGTATGTGCAATGCATTGGCTATGAAAGAGAGAGTAACACAGGCAGAACAGGGCTCTGCTATTCCCTATATCCTAATCAGTCTTAGTTGTCAGCGCAAAGCACTAAACAAATGTTCACTACTTCCTTACGGAGCCCTGCCCTGTGGCAGGTACTATGTTACCAGGTACCATGGTGTCGTGAGTCACATAATCTATTGGAAGATACAAATATCTACCTAAAATAAATCATTAAAAACACAACTATAGAACACTGTTTTTCTGTGCATAATTACCCAGCATTCAGCAGGTAAAAGGATTGAGACATCAGGCCAGTAGAAAAGGAAAGGGGGAGGGAAAGGAAAAGATAGAGTTTTGTAAGATCAAAAACAAAACAAACAAAAAAAAAAACCAGTATTTTCTGAACCTACAAAATGCTCATGGAAAGATGCTTAGCTGAGACCTGTGAACTGCCTGAATTTGATGCAAGGCGTATGTGGCTCTCATGGTAACTAATGTCAATGAGATCTGCAGATGTGAATCACCATACCATTAAAAACATCTGAAACACATTCTTCTTGATATTAGCAAAAGCTTAACGCTAGTTCCACTTGGCCTAAGAAACGTTTGTCATTCTGCTGGACCAGCCCACACATACTGGGCTCTTGATAGGTTCTGGGCGCAACCATCTGGCCCTTTATTTACTTAACTCTTTTCTAACACTGACAAGCACATTAGTAACACTCCTTTGATCACTAGTAAATATAGAGCTACTGCACAACTAACATCTTCTCTCATTCTGAAAGTCACTAATTAGTTGTGGGTAGGAGTTGAAGAGTATTACAAAGACATGTTAAGCATTACTACAGTAAGTAATTTAAATACACCCGAATGCATGCTAATTTATTTCCCACTTCATTAGAGAAATGAAAAACACCTTGTCAACACTAAAGAAATCTAAAAAGAGACCAGAGCATTTGGAAGGATAGTAGGTAGTTAAGAAAACAGAATGATAGTAGAATTTTGGGGGGAAAAAATCTACATTTTTTCTTGATTTCTTTTCCTTATTAGACAGTATTACTCAAGGCTGGGAATATAACAGGACTGTAATCTCAGCACTCATGAAATAAAGGCAGGATGGTCACCATAAATTAAGAGGCAGCGTGGTCTATGTATTGAGACTGTCTTCTCAAAAGACAAAAAGGAAAGGCTGACATAAAAGTGTATTTAATGGGAATGTTGCAGTCAGTTAATAAATGCAAGTTTCCAAATGAGACAAATAAGGTGGGTGGCTCCTGTTTCTAGATCATGATTATTCTTACTAGTACTTATATAGAACAGAATTTTTATAAGCCATATTAATCTTTCCATACAAAAGTTCTAAATAATTTGATTTTACAAAAAAACAATTTAGGCTTAAAACAAATAATGCCCTTCCAAAAGATGCTAAAAAAGACATTTAGAAAAAAATTAATTCTCATATATATTTAAAAACTGAGAATTTATATACTTTTGATCGATTATAATTATTTATAGCACATTTTTTGTAGATAAGAAACTAACTGCTAAATTTTCTGTAAGATTCAGATTGTTCACAGAAAATCAGCTAATTGTTTTGTATATTAAGTCAAGCATCAGGTTTAGAGCACCAAAGCCCAACCCCCAGAGAGTGAGTCTGTGTAGGCTCAGACAGCCAACCTCATTTCTAAGGTTAAAAGATGAGGCACCAAGCAAAGACTTTCAGTAGTTTTTTTGTATTTCGCTTTGGCTCACTTGTTCATAGACATTTCAGGGAAGACAACAATTTCTTGTAGTATAAAACCCAAATAGCTAGAATCTTAATGAAAACATAACTTTACACATTATGAAATATTTCAGATCCTTATCAAATCCTATAAGTAATGAATAACTAAAGAAAAATCAATACTTGGTTGATATGCAGAAATAAATTGATGTAATGATAAACAGAATAAGTAAGGGGACACAACACACTGAAGAATATGTAATTTAAGATCTGTCAAATAATTGGGGTACATGTTAGTTACTGATAGGTGAAATAAGAATGATTTTGCTTATAGATAAATGCAGGTATCGAGACAGGGTATTACAGAAACCTTGGGCTGCAATGGAAAAAAAAAACAAACAAAAACTAAAAACTTCCTCAGGTCAGGAGATGTTTCTGTTATTTACTAAGAAGTGATTAACCAGGTGACAGAGCTATTAGACATGGAAGGTATGTAAGCACCAAAGGTAGCAATGTTGGTGGCCACTACCCATCAAAAGGCTTTGCGAGTACAGATTGGACACCTGGAACCAAGCACTACATAAAAACAATAAAACCGGATTTGGGGGAAGAGTGAGCCCAGTGCTAGAGGGCCCCCCTTGTCCCACAGAGCGGAGTGGAACAGAGCGGGCAATTTTCACTAAGCCCGCCCTTGAGACTGGGAGTTCCTGGGCGAGCAAGGAGTCCTACCCAGCGTTGGCAGATTCATCCGGCCCCTGCAAAGAGTCCTACCCAGCACTGGCAGATTCATCTGGACCCCGATACATCTGGACGCCTCAAGGGGCCCTGATCCAGTGCCAGCAGATACATCCAGACGCCACCCCAAGAGGCCCTGATCCAGTGCTGGCAGATACACCCGGACTGAGGGACCAGGCCACCGAGACTCTCCCTAACACATTTGAAGGAAGAGAGGGGCAGGCGCCAATCCAAGAATTCATCCAACAACCTGAAAAGCAATATGATAACACCAAATTCCAGCGAGTATGGAACAGGAAAACCTGAGCAACCTATCCCAGAAGAAGTAGAAGAAATTGACTTTAAATGTAACATTATGAAAGGTATAGAGACCTTTAAAGAAGAGGTGAAAAACTCCTTTAAAGAAAGGGATGCGAAAACTAACAAAAAGTTAGAAGAAATGAATAAATTCCTCAAAGATACGCTAGACAACCAAAAAAAGCAATCAAACAGGTGACGGAAACTGTTCAAAACTTGAAAACTGAAATGGAGGCAATGAAGAAAACACAAAACCAAGAGATGGCAGGATATGGAAAATCTGGATAAACGAACGGGAACAACACAGACAACTATAACCAACAGAATACAAGAGATAGAAGAAAGAATCTCAGACGCTGAAGATACTATAGAGAAAATAAACTCAGTGATCAAAGAAAACAACAAATCCAACAAATTCGCAAAACAAAACATCCAGGAAATATGGGACACCATGAAAAGACCAAACCTAAGAATGACTGGGATAGAAGAAGGAAAAGAATTCCACTCCAAAGACCCAGAAAATATATTCAACAAAATTATTGAAGAAAACTTTCCAAACTTAAAGAAGGATATTCCTATGAAGGTTCAAGAAGCATACAGAACACCAAATAGACTGGATCAAAAAAAAATCCCCTTGCCATATAATAATCAAAACACAAAACATACAGAATAAAGAAAGAATATTAAGAGCTGCAAAGGAAAAAGGTCAAGTAACATATAAGGGTAAACCTATCAGAATTACACCTGACATCTCTATGGAAACCATGAAAGCCAGAAGGTCTTGGGTAGATGTGCTGCAGAAACTAAGAGACCATGGATACAAGCCCAGACTACTATACCCAGCAAAGTTTCTTTCACCATCGATGGGGAAAACAAGATATTCCAGGATAAAAACAAATTTAAGCAATATATAGCCACAAACCCAACCTTACAGAAAGTACTAGAAGGAAAACAACAACTAAAGGAAGCAAACAACACCCATAATAAAACAGACATCTAACAACCCTATACAAGCTCAACTAAAAGAAGGGACACACAAAAACCCTACCACCAAAAAGAAAATAACCGGAATTAACAAACACAGGTCATTAATAACGCTTAATATCAAAGGACTCAACTCACCTATAAAAAGACACAGGTTAAGAGAATGGATACAGTAACAGGATCCAACATTCTGCTGTTTACAAGAAACACACCTCAACCACAATTATAGACATTATCTCAGAGTAAAGGGATGGGAAAAGGTTTTTCAATCACCTAAGAAACAAGCAGGTGTGGCTATACTAATATCTAACAAAATCGACTTCAAACTAAAATCAATCAGAAGAGATGGAGATGGACACTTCATACTCATAACAGGAAAGATTCATCAAGATGAAGTTTCAATCCTGAATATCTATGCCCCTAATATAAAAGCACCCACATATGTAAAAAAAAAACATTACTAGAACTCAAAGCACACATCAAACCCCACACACTAATAATAGGAGATTTCAACACTCCTCTCTCACCAATGGACAGGTCAACCAGACAGAAACTTAACAAAGAAATACGAGAACTAACAGATGTAATGAATCAAATGGATTTAATAGACATCTATAGAACACTCCACCCAAACAGGAAAGAATATACTTTCTTTTCAGCATCTCATGGAACCTTCTCGAAAATTGATCACATACTCGGTAACAAAACAAACATCCAAGATACAAAAAAGTTGGAGTAACCACCTGTGTCTTGTCGGATCACCATGGAGTAAAGTAAGAATGTAACAACAAATCCACCCCCAAAAAAACATACAAATTCATGGAAACTGAACAGTCAACTACTGAACAACTCCTAGGCCAAGGAAGAAATAAAGAAAGAAATTAAAGTCTTCTTTGAATTCAACGAAAATAAAAACAAAATTGAAAAATGTAAAAGAAATGGACAGTTTTTTAGATAAATACCACATACCGAAATTAAATCAAGACCAGGTGAACAACTTAAATAGACCTATAAGTCGCGAGGAAATAGAAGCTGTCATCAAAAACCTCCCAACCAAAAAAAGCCCAGGACCAGATGGTTGTAATGCAGAATTCTACCAGAACTTCTAAGAAGAGCTAATACCTATACTCCTTTATGTGTTTCACATAATAGAAACAAAAGGATCATTGCCAAACTCTTTTTATGAAGCTACAATCACCCTGATACCAAAACCACGCAAAGACGCAACCAACAAAGAGAATTATAGACCAAACTCACTTATGAACATTGATGCAAAAATGCTTAATAAAATACTGGGAAACCGAATCCAAGAACACATTAAAAAAATCATCCATTAGGATCAAGTAGGCTTCATCCCAGAGATTCAGGGCTGGTTCAACATACGAAAATCTATCAATGTAATCCATCACATAAATAAACTGAAAGAAAAAAAACATATGATCATTTCATTAGATGCTGAAAAAGCATTTGACAAAAATCAACACCCCTTTATGATAAAGGTCTTAGAGAGATTAGGGATAAAAGGATCATATATCAGTATAATAAAAGCAATATATAGCAAGCCGACAGCTAACATCAAATTAAATGGAGAGAAACTCAAAGCGATTCCACTAAAATCAGGAACAAGACTAGGCTGTCCACTCTCGCCATATCATTTAATATAGTGCATGAAGTTCTAGCAATAGCTATAAGACGAAATAAGGAGATCATGGGGATTCGAACTGGAAAGGAAGAAGCCAAACTTTCGTTATTTGCAGATGATATGATAGTGTACATAAGTGACCCCAAAAACTCTACCAAAGAACTTCTACAGCTGATAAATAACTTCACTGAAGTGTCAGGATACAAAATCAAATCAAAAAAATCAGTAGCCCTCCTTTACACAAAGTATAAAGAAACAGAGAGGGAAATCAGAGAAACATTACCTTTCACGATAGCCACAAATAGCATAAAGTATCTTGGGGTAACAGGAACCAAGGAAGAGAAAGATCTATTTGACAAGAACTTTAAGAACTTGAAGAAAGACATTGAAGAGGATACCAGAAAATGGAAGGATCTCCCATGCTCCTGGATTGGTAGGATCAACATAGTAAAAATGGTAATTCTACCAAAGGCAATCTATAGATTCAATGCAATCCTCATCAAAATCCCAACAAAATTCTTCATCGACCTTTAGAGAACAATAACTAACTTTATATGGAAAAACAAAAGGCCCAGGATAGCCAAAAAAATCGTATAAAATAAAGGAACTGCCGGAGGCATTACCATCTCTGACTTCAAACTCTATTACAGCGCTACAGTAATGAAAACAGCTTGGTTTGGGCATAAAACAGAGATGTTGACCAATCGAATCGAATCGAAGACCCGGATATTAATCTACAAACCTATCAATACCTCATATTTGACAAAGAGGCTAAAATTATACAATGGAAGAATGAAAGCATTTTTAACAAATGGTGCTGGCATAACTGGATGTCAACCTGTAGAAGAATGAATTTAGACCCTTATCACCATGCATAAAATTCAAGTCCAAATGGATTAAAGACCTCAACATAAATCCAACCACACTGAATCTGATAGAAGAGAAAGTGGGAAGTAGCCTCCAATATGTGGGCAATGGAGACCACTTCTTGTGTAAAACCCCAATGGCACAGACAATAAGAGCAACAATGAACAAATGGGACCTCCTGAAACTGAGAAGCTTCTGTAAAGCAAAAGACACAGTCATTAAGACAAAAAGGCATCCTACTGAATGAGAGAAGATCTTCACTGACCCCACATCAGACAAGGTCTGATCTCCAAAATATACAAAGAACTCAAGAAACTAGACATTAAAATTCTAAATACCCCAATAAAAAAATGGGGTAAGGATCTGAACCAAGAATTCTCAACAGAAAAGTCCGAATGGCCAAAAGATACTTAAGGCCATGTTCAACTTCCTTAGCCATCAAGGAAATGCAAATCAAAACAACTTTGAGATACCATCTTACACCTGTCAGAATGGCCAAAATCAAAAACACCAACGATTCCCTATGCTGGAGAGGATGTGGTGTAACAGGAACACTCATCCATTGCTGGTGGGAATGCAAACTTGTGCAACCTCTTTGGAAATCAGTGTGGCGGTTTCTCAGGAAATTGGGAATCAACCTACCTCAGGATCCAGCAATACCACTCTTGGGAATATACCCAAGAGAAGTCCAATCATACTACAAAAGCATTTGTGCAACT